>CM067373.1:124602125-124752125 GCA_034401795.1 Chaetoderma sp. LZ-2023a | reverse complement strand
ATCTGGCAAACTTGTGCATGAAGTCATACCACAGTACAATATATCACATCTAGCTTCCTTCTCCTCCAAGTTTGAATGTGCATAATTAACCTTTCCAGAATACCCACCCATCATATGACGTCATAATGAACTGCATGATGTGTACAATGACATCATAATGAATGACGTCATGAATGACATAGATAAGTACGTCACGGTCTATGCGTTGTTGTACAAATTGTTTGCTTTTACTATTTAATAAATATTGTTGAATATTTTGAAACTAATTTGATTGGGCGCTGTTGTTGACATAGGCAGCAACAGCACCCAGTCAAATTAGTTGCAAAATATTCAACAGCTTCCCTGTATAGTTTTCAGGAAATTGATAGCGAGGCCATTTGGGGATCGATCAATCCCAACACGGCGAGGTGTGGGAATAGCTAAAAATGGAAAGGTCAATTATCATAACCGCAGAAACGCTCAGGGATTAATTGACATCCCTCATTTACCTTTGAAATTGAATGATCAAATATTACAGAAAGACTATTGTCATAGCTTCCTTGTGACAACAATAGATGCAGCTTGTATTGGTAACCTAAAAGACACATTATTCATCGCCAATTTGTGCTGTTCTTTTATTTTGATCTAGAATGTTTAAAGGCACATATTCACAGCAGGATAGATTTCTTCAGTTGTACATTTGAACTAGGGACTCATATGTCTCTAATTCAATTTCACAACTTAAAAACCTGTATTAAATTATATGAAATGAAATCACCATATGCTAAGATTTAATTTGTTTCATTACGTATAGCCACACAAAGACTCTAAAGGTATAGACTTTTTCTACCAGAGCTTAATTTTCTTCTTTAGCACCTGATGAATATGAACATCTAGATATTACAATTCAATTAAGCTGCACTATCCTTTTTATGTACTTAATGGTTTTATGATCAAGTGTTTGAAGTGATATTGAGAAATATCCATTTGCAGGCAAGAGAATTTTTGAAATTTTACCACTTAGAGGACTAGATTGATAACTGTAGCAGTCATTCCAGTGGTAAATTAAAAAAAAAGTCTTCTCTTGGTCTGCAAATGGACATTTTCTATGCAAATATTGAAATTTTCATGACCACATTCGAGGGTTAAAAGATTTAAGCCTAAAAATTAGATCCTCAGACCCTTTACATCGTGATAAACTTCACCAATCACAGAGAAAACTGGCAATTACCTAGAAGACAAGTATAATTATGCCAATCAAGGTTTACACTCGTATTCACCCATATGGAGCTTCCTTTGAAATTAAGTTTTGTAACATACACCAGTGGAAGACAAACTGGTACAAACTATTGTGAATGGCAGCGATAAAAGCTGTTGCTATCACGGATAGTAACAGGTTTCAGCAGTGCCATTCTTGAAATGGAGAGAGCTTTATATATAGCATTCTAAAGGGAAATGAATAAATGAACAGCAATCATTCGATCAGCATTAGCAAAGGGAGATTGTGACATAAAGACTTGATCAAAGGTCAATAGATTCATCAAACTGAAAAGTAATTAGAAATTACCCTTCTGGAAGACAATATCCCATTTGACCCATTTCTACGTCAAATCCATGAATAAGTAAATTCTTTATGAATTTTGTTGAATATTTTGAAATTAATATGACTGGAAGGCCTAAGGCAGCAATGGCTTCCAGGCATATTAATTTGAAAATATTCAACAGCTTTCTTGTTTGTGTGCCCTGAGCCTGATATACAGGGAATTTATCTGTGAAAGAGTTAAGCTATTAACCCACTTGAGCCTCTGATGGCTCAGTTTATACCTCTGCAGTTACTACATGCACATGCAATTACCTGAGAATATTCTACTGATCATAGTACCGATTTACCTGACAGAAGATAATTGATGTCCAAATATTCAGCCAGGTTTGTGGATCACATTTGGTGTTCTCGATCAGATATATTAGTTCTGCACAGTTAGCAAGCCATGTGTTCAAATTAGTTGAATCATTATTGAATTTTTAAAAGCCTAACTCGTTGATCATCAAGAGACAAATCTTCAAAAATAGTCTTCTCTTGGCCTGCAGATATACATTCCTCAAAGCCACTCCTGAGGCAGATTTGTGATTGCTTGACAAGTAAATTGTTAAAATGTTAATGATTTCAGTGAGGAAACAGTTCAGATTTCTTCTATTAAATTTAGGTTGGATAATTCTAGGAAACTAAGTAAACACTTGGATCACAACAATTATTACCAAACTGACAAACTATTCATTTACCCGTTATTATTACCCTTTAACACTCAAGCTGGCCAAAATCTGTCAGTCAAATATATAACTTTACAATGCCAATTAAGTCACATGTAGTTTTACGTCACATGTAGTTTAATGTCACAATCAATTATGTCATGAATGATACATCTAAGACTGTCATACACATTTAGTAGTTTGTCAAGTTGTATGAATTGTATGGCTTTATTATGTCATAACCATTATGCCATAGGCAGCAACAGCACCCATCAGTCAAATTAGTTCCAAAATATTTAACAACTTACCTGTATAGTTTCCTGGAAATTGAGATTCACAGAATTCAGGGTTCGATCGATCTCAGCACGGGCAAAGTGTTGGCGGAGCTTAGCCAGATATGGGTGGCGCATGGCTAAGATGGGATTCATTCATTATTAGCTGAAGTATCCAATGACATGTAATATAGGTCAGTCTACCGTTTAACACTTTAACACTCATATCAGCCAAAAACGGCTTCTGCAGTGGTTTTGAGAAATGTCCATTTGCAGACCAAGGGAAGACTATATTTGAAAATTTACCACTGGAATGACTGGCTCAATAACCAAGCTAGTCATTCCAGTGGTAAATTATCCAAAATAGTCTTCTATTGTTCTGCAAATGGACATTTACTATGAGAAAATAAAAAGTTTTTAAAACAAATTTGAGGGATATAGAGTTAAAGTTGTACATTTTTGACACAGCCTCCTTTATCACAGGCAATAACATGTCAAACTTATATTATGCTTTTTCTTTTCAGGATATGGTCGCGCATACTGGGGACAGCTGCCATACAAGCGTAAAATTGGCTTAAGCCACGGCTACCGATCTCCAACATGGTACGATTGTGGCATCGCGATTCCATGAAATAGCGGAATAGTCGAGGCACATGTTGAGTGATAGCCAGGGCATGAACCAGAACTAATGCATTGTTTTATATGGACTTCCAATAGTGACTGCAGTTGCCATCACTCGATCTTATAAATGGAACATCACGTGCTATAATTCTTCAATGGTCGGATTCGTTAAGAACATTAATTTTGCATAAGGATACCTGTCCACTTGCAGGCCAAGAGAAGACTATTTTAAAACCTTACTACTAGACTGACTGAGTCATTTGTTAACTTTAAAAAGAAGTAGTTTTCTTTGGGCCTGCAAATGACCATTCCTTACATGTCAGACCACTGTAGAAGGCTGCACGCAATTGCGTGTCAATAGTTTAATGGCTGTATTCTGAAAGGTAATCACTGCTTGAAGGGAGATAAATGTCGGACCTGATGAATCAGTTTTGAAAAAGATTTTCACATTATTATTCTGGCGTAAGAGGCATCATTGACTTTTAATTCTGGTAAACAATGACTTTATTATAAAATAATAACAGTGCTAATGGAATATACTGACATTGTTAACAAAGAATATGTCATCTTCTGCCCCATCTCGTCCCGGGACACATGCTTGTAAATAATGGTCTAAATTGTGTTTCTTGTTGCGAGCATCATATGTGTACATTAATCGTACTTTTTTACAATGTAAACTTGCAGACATTGTACATAAACCGGCAGTTTATAAATTCTCTCATTGAAAATCTGCTATGGGAGATAACTTGTATAGATATAATTAACATTTAACCCTTTAACACTCATACCCGCCAAAAATGGCCTCTGACATGTCTTGAGAAATTTCCAATTGCAGACCAAGAGAAGACTATTTTTTTTAAACTGACCACTCGAATGACTGGCTCGGTCATTACTGTGGTAAATTTTCAAACATAGTCTTCCCTGGTCTGCAAATGCACATTTTCTAGGGTTATTACCCAATCATTTAAGAGAAATTCTTTGGTGGAAAATAGCAGGACTTGAAATTAAGCTGGTTTTAAATCACAATCTTGAGCAAGGCATGTGAATAATACATTCTGTTAGCCATTATGATCATGTTCAAGAACGTACTCTGCAGATTTGACAAAATTTTACACCTCTAGCTCTTTTGCTACGGTAAAAATAGGATTTCCTGATCAATACAGTCACCGATACGGGTTGTCATCACTGGTATTGCTGCTTTTTTGATATGGAGTGAGCATTACCAAAAATAGCAACACTATACTTCTAGTGAGAAGAGGAATTCAATCCGTCAGTCAAGTATACGATGTCATAATCATTTAAGTTACAGATAGGCTGACGTTACAATTAAAATACATCATGAATGGCGTATCTAAGTTCCTCAGGAACTCTTAATAGTCCGTCATGTGTACGAATTATGTGTTTACTACTTCATAACAATTATGCTGAATATTTTGAAACTAATTTGACTGTGTGCATAGGCAGCAACAGCACCCAGTCGGATTAGTTTTTAAATACTCAGCAGCTTACCTGTATAGTTTTCTGGAAATTGAGATTCCAGGAGTTCAGGGTACTATCGATACCATCTTAAGTGTTGGGAATTGGTACTAATTTTGTGATCAATGATTGGTTTTATATACTAACCGATGATCATTTAATGATCGATCATAACACGTTCTCATTTTTTACCCATTTTGAATGCAGTAATTGTAGCATGTTCAAGGATAATTACCCCTTTCAAACCAAGTCACAGGTATAACAGATTCTTAACAATTTAAGAAGTAATCTGTTGAATATTTTGAAACTAATTTGACTGGAAGCTGTTGCTGCCTTAGGCAGCAACAGCTTCCAGCCAAAAAAATTTCAAAATATTCAACATGTTATTGGTATGGTTGCTTAGAAATTAACATACTATTTTGGTGCTGAAAGAATTAATGTCTTAGACTAAGGAGTAATACTATACAGTTGTAACAATTGAATTTAAATTCTTTTCCAAAAAGTATTAATTTTCTAGTTTGACCAGTTAAAATATGTCAATTTATAAACAACCAAAATCGATTTCTGAAATCATGATCGATCGGTTGGTTGAACATACAAACCAATCAATCATCGATCAAATCGATTAATCGGACCAACAGTAATACCAACACAGGCAGAGTGTGGGCGGAGCTTAGCTTGAGATGGGTGGGGCATAGCTAAAGGTGGATCCAACCAATGTAGATCATATTGATCAGGAAGTCCCATATAGGAGCTTGTATTATCCAGTTCTTATTTGCACGGAAATGGGTGTAATAGATGGATCCATATCTAGCTTTGGCCTGCCCCTTCCTAGTTAAGCTCTGCCCACTTTGTACAAATATTGGAATCAATTTCAAACCGTGAAACATGAATTCTCATAGTCAAAATTTGAAGGTAACTATATAGGCAAGCTGTTAAATATTTTGAAAGCAATTTTACTGGGAGCTGTTGTCGCAACAGCTCCCTGTCAAGGTAGCTTCAAAATATTCTACGTAATGTTTATTAAATTGTAAATCCATCAAAGACATACAAGTTGTACAATTTTGTGACAGACTTTTTACTTTTCATGATGGAGCTACCTCATATTGAGTGTGACATCGGCTAACATGCGAGGTTATGATAATTATGACATCAGATACTTGAGTGACATATCAGAACCCACCATTGCACCAGTCTCTTATCATCTATAGACATGTCCATCATAATATGACCTTTCTGCTGGCATAAAGCATGTAATGTCCAGGTAAGGCTTAGCATACAATGTGTTACAAGCCGCAAGGCTGGTCAAACCAGAAATAGTACAAACCCTGGATAATTTCTACGCGTCCCCGACCCCATTCTGCTTAGTCTTAGTTTCAATGCATTCAAGCATGCATGCAGACAGGTAGAGAGTGTGCACACATGCACACGCACGCACGCACACCGACTTGCTCCGAAACATACACAACAGTGACAAGTTTGATTTTAGTGTTCAAATTGTATCTGCCAATAATAGGTAGTGCTTACTTTATGTTGTATCGAGTTATATGTCTTGATCTTAAGGCCGGTTTTCACGATCAGATTAATCTGATCAGATTTGTCGAATTCGATAAAATCTGACCGTGTAAACACAAAATCTGAAGTCTGATGTCTGAAGGCAAATCTGATGTTTCTTCAGATTTTTCGATTTCAATAAAATCTGACCGTGTAAACCAAAAATCTGAAGTCTGATGTTTGAAGTCTGAAGGCGAATCTCTAAAGCCCGCAAGCAAAATGGATGCGCCCGTGTCACTTTGAATGTGTGGCGATTTTAACGAGAGGTTCATAATTGAATGGCCGGAAGATTTGTTAAGGCCACTTTATAAAATTAAACAGAAAGCAGATGGCAATACTGTCAAGAGCGGCCGAGCCATATTGTCTACTGCCACAGTCGGCAACACTAATGTCATTACCAACTTGGCAATGCTAATGATATCATATTTCTTCTTCAGATTTTTTCCTCAGATTTTACATCAGATTTGCCTGACAGATTAATCTGCCTGATCGCCTAAACGCTCTTCAGATTCGCGCTATGGCATGAGATTTTTGCTTCAGATTTGTCTATCAGATTAATCTGATTGTGAAAGCCGGTCTTTAGAGGTCTGCAGTTTCAATGTCTGTCCTATGATGATTAGTGCTAGAAAATTATACACCAGTAGTTTCACCAGAATGTTGGCAATGCCAGTTAAAACGATTGTATTAAAATCTGAGTAAATAGATGTAATATATAAGGTAGTTAACTAGTATAGAATCTTTAACCCTTTAACACTCAACCCTGACAAAGAACACCTTTTGCAGTAGTCTTGAGGAATGTCTATTTGCAGAACAAGAGAAGACTATTTTTGAAAATTTACTACTAAATTTTGATTTGATTTAAACATATTTTATTGTAGTCTTTTACAAAGGGATCGGGTACAAGTTCTTGCAACTTAGTTAGAGCCTTTCCCAAGCCACTAGAATACTGGCTCGATAACTGAGCCATCCATTCTAGTGGTAAATCTTAAAAAATAGCTTTCTCTTTTTCTGGAAATTGCACTTTTTCGTTAGAAAATTTAAATTTTCTTAAACAAATTTGAGGGTTAAATGGTTAATATGTCCATCCAGCTATAAATAATATTATTTAATGCTAAATCGTAATGCTAAAAGATTTGCTATTAGTCAATGTTAGTATATAATAGTTGCAACCACAAATTTGGATACTGTAGATTGTGTATGACAATCTCAAATGCTGAATTTTCAAAGTTCAGTATTTTCTCGTCCGATCGCGTTTATAATGGACTATTAGAATGCCACCAAAATCGCTTTCCTTAATAATTGTTATTTATTCAAATAAAATATCAGATTAAAATAGCTAACACAATTTTACTAACGTTAACAAAATGATATTCAAAGCTATGATATTTATGAAAACAGGTAACTTTACACTTTTTCACCATATCTATTGCAATACGTGTTATTTTTACGACGCATAGGAATTTGGAAAATTTGTGCTTTTGATGAAATCACAAAACTTATACGACTTTTACGTTTTTCCCGAAAATTTTGGTCCCAATTCCAGGATGATTCATAATAAAGAAATATTAGTTACCCCCCCGGGATGTAGAAATTGTTTTAATGTAGCTTTTGTGACCATCTCAGTCGCTTCTACAGCACTAACTGATGCTTGCTGGCAACATCACTCTGGTGAGTTCTTGTGGAGTTACATGACATCATTGACTGGTAGACTGCTGGTATACAGAAGCCCTCGTTTCGGTTTATAGTTGGTTGGTGTTTGTAGATTTCAACGACCTCTGACTTTCCGTTGGTCCCAATGTTGATGACCGAGGCACTGCTGGCAGGGATGGTATGGCCAGTGGTTTCTGTGTGTTCTGCCACAGCCAAGTCGGAATTGATTTTCTTTTACTCTGTGCTGAGCGGCCTTTTGGTTTTGCCTATATAAGTCCCCTCACATTGGTCACGTTCGATCTTGTAGATGACTCTAGAGCGTTTATCTGCGGTCGGCTTATCTTTAGGTCTTACTAATTGTGATCTTAAGGTGTCGACGGGATTGTTATGTTTTGATGTTGTGTTGTCTGAAGAGTCTGCATAGGTGTTCAGATATGCCTTGGATGTACAATACTGACTCACCTTTTGTGTTCCAAATGGTGCTAACAAATAAAGTGATAAAGTGTGTGGGTTTTTTCTGTACACTGTAGGTTTGGTGGTTCCAGACTCACTAACATGTACCAAGATGTCTATGAAGGTAATCTGGCCATCTTCTTCGACTTCACTGGTGAATTGGATGCGTTGGTTGATACTCTTGAAGTGATCAGTGAAGGGTTGAATGTTGTAGTGGTGGAGGCATGTAGACATGTCATCCACGTAACAGTATCAGAAATATATATTTTTGGGGGGGGGGGGGTCTGTGGCTGTGCTGAGCGCTTATTGCTCGAAGGATTCCATATAAAGTTTTGTGATCACTGGTTACACTGATGAGCCCATGATATTGGTGGTAGAAGTAACCATTCTGAACGAAGTAAGTAGTGTCTAGCGCGATCTTCAAGAGGCTGATAATTTGGGTTGGCGAGAAGCTGGGCCAGTCTTCAAGGTGGGGGCCTGGTGCAGAACTCTCTGGATGACTGGAAGAGCATTGTCCACTGGGATGCTGGTGAAGAGTGAGGACACGTCAAAGGAAACTAATTTGTGTGGGGGGAACATCAAGTGATTGGATTTTGGTGGCAAAATCTTTGCTGTTTTTGATGTGGTGTTCTGAGTGGCCAACCAGTGATTTCAGGATCTGAGCGTACAGAAACCACCCCTTCCCCCCCCCCCCCCAGATCAAGAGCTAAATTTTTACTCTAACCGCCATTTCGAACACAAAAGGTCAGTCATCAGAACTCTATTTCACCACACAGACTCCATCATCACAGAAACATCAGAGAAAAAAGAAGAACATCATCACATCCAACAATTACTCCTAGCCAATGGGTACACTTCGTGGATGAGAAAACCATCTCCAACCTCGTAAGAAAAAAATCAGAGGACAAAAAACTTCGGCTGGTCGGACTTCCATACATCCAAGGTCTAGCTGAACACCTAGGTAGACTCTTCAGACAACACAACATCAAAACTTATAGGAAAGCTATGCGGATGAGTGGTCAGCATAGCTTAAGGTCTCATAATGCTTGTAACATGAGCCAGAAACTTTTGCATGGCTTTCATATTTCGTAAGCAGATACCAGTTAGTATTGGACCGTTTAATTCAGCTTTAAATCTATGTTCACTGCATTAACCCTTACCACTCTGATGTCAAAATTTGTAATTCTAAAATTAAATTAAAAGATGAACTGGTGTACGCTAGTTTATTTGACATTGATAGTAAAGAACAGAATACTGACATCAGAGTGGTAGGGGTTAACCCTTAGCACACTGATGTCAATATTCTATCTTTTAAGGTGTCAATAACAAAGAAACTGGTGTACATTTTCCAACAATTTTGGTGGAAGATGTTGCTGTTTACGACAGCACCATCTTCCACCAAATTTGTTGAAAAATAAATACCAATTCATCTTTTAATTTAATTTGAAAATTAAAAAAATTTTGACAGAGTGGTAATGGTTAATGAAATTTAATTAGGTGTATGTACCATCCCCTTGTAGGTTCTATAGTATGGTTTATAATCTGTTTCAAACTGATTTAAACAAGATTGGTTCTGTTAGTATTATTTAAATTTATTACATAATTGTTTCATGGTTTAATGTATATATAGAACATTATCAGAAATATAAAAGTACAATTTGTTCAAAATTTTAAAAAGATGTTTTCTCATGAGCCAAAATCCGCCCCCCCCCCACCCCCCCCCCCCAAATAACGCCTATTAAACCTTTAACCCTCGAATTTGGTCGGGAAAATTTCAATTTTCTCAAAAAAAATGTCCCTTTGCAGACCAAGAGAAGACTATTTTTGAAAATATACCACTGGGATAACTGGCTCGGTTATCGAGCCAGTCATTCCAGTTATGAATTTTCTTAAATTTTCTTCTCTTGGTCTGAAAATGGACATTTCTCAAGACTACTGCAGAAGCTGTTTTTGGCTGATATGAGTGTTAAAGGGTTAATCATCTCTTCCAATTTATTTAAAGTATAATCAAACCAACCAGAAAGACTACTTGCCACCTGCCTTTTGCCAGTTTATCGACTTTCCTTGTGTTCGAGCTGCCTTATGTTCGCAAAGAACTTTTCAAAATGTTTTGCACGTGCAAAATCAGCTTTCTTCAGATTGTATATTATATGACATAATTTTTGTATATCATATGACATAATTATTCCAAAAATAGAAGATTATTATAGTTTGCAGATGCAGCAAAACATTTTGAAGCTTTTTGATTTCCGAATGCAAGACCAGTTTTGATCATTCGAAGAATTAATACGGTTCTTTGGACACCCAAGGGTGAAGATCTCTTCAATAGGAACTGAGCTATCAAACAGAAATGTAACAGCATTTTCAAAATTGGGTCATTCTCATCTTTACCATCGACCATTTGATGCTGAAATAATTAGGGCTCATCAGACCCCTGAGAGCAAGCAACCACCCAACATTGGTTCACATCCCCTCGTCCAGAAATGCTCTTAAATGCCATTCATTTGGGTCATATTATGACTTGACCCAAAATCAATGAGCAACTTTGTACTGCCAAGGACAACCTCCCACCCAAGATTTGTTAAGATTCCTCCTGTACAGCGGAAAATAGCGGCTTAGACACGCACACATGCATGCACAAAACAAACTCTAACCCCCCAAATATTTACACGGTGGGCATTACAATAATCTTAATGGACCCAATCAACAGTCAAGCTGACTGGTAATCCCCTTTGCATCACTGCAAGTTGCACGGGATTATAATAATTACCCATGTATGGCGAAGCCAGCCATAGTCCATAACCTGCCTCAGCAATGGTGTTTAGGAATGTCTATTTGTAGACCAAGAGATGACAATTTTTTTAAATTTATCACCACTGCAATGCCCGACTCGATGACTGAGCCTGTCACTCCATTAATAAATTTTCAAAAATAACAATGTCTTGGCTTGCAAATGGACATTCACTAAGTAAACACGCAAATCTTGACCATTAACGAATTCAGAAGCTAAGGTTGAAAAATTCTGAACTTGAGTTTTGATCCTGTGACCCATAGACCTAAATCTAATGACTGTGATGGTATAGAAACCTTAAGAATAAATATTTTTAATAGTTCTAGGTCAATATGCTTATGAAGTTTCAATGATTACAGGACACAAACAACTCAAGGTACTGAGCAGAAACTGATTCAATTGTACCAAGGTCCCTATGACCTACAGAACTAATGCCCTTTGATGTCGAGTGCCAAACACGCTTCCATTTTTCCAAGGGTATTAAATTTATGACATTTCAGAGTGAATGGAAAAAAAAGAACTCCTTCATGATGATGCCTTCCAAAACTGCCATCTAGAAGACTATTTTTTGAAAACTTACCACTGGAATGACTGGCTCGGTTACTGAGCGAGTTATTCCAGTGGTAAAATTTCAAAAATTGTCTGCTCTTGGCAGGTGAATAGACATTCATTAAGCAAACATTTTCATATTCTTGATCAAATTTAGCCCTGGGTTAATATCACGGTCATGCATCGATCTTCATGGACAATGGAAGCGTTCAACCAAGCTAGGTTCCAAGAAGACAGAAAAATCACTACCGCTTGACAAAACTCAATTTTTAGCTATGAGCCGCCCATTTCTAGCTAACGTCCAGCCACTTTGTACATGCTAGAATCGATCTATATACTTTGAACACTGAATTACCAAAATCCCAATATCAAGATCACCATACCGGTAAGCGGTTGAATATATTGAAGTTAATACTAGCGGGGCACTCCCAGCTAAATTAGTTTCAAAATGTTTATTAAATTGCAAATCCATCAAAGGCATGGAATTTGTACACTTTACAGAGTTTCTAAGGTTCATGATGGAGAGCTCTGTCATTTTGATTGTGACATCAGCTAATATGTGATGTATTTGATTATGATGTCAGGTACATGAGTGACAGATCAGATCCCTCTATTCCGTGTTCTATCTCATCTTCTCCTCCGACAAAACTCAACACAATTAGTATATGACCAATATGTAAAGCCAAAAACCTCTAAGCACCGGAGAGAAAGAACAACTCAAAAGCAAGGGATAAATCCACTTTTAGCTATGCCCCGCCCATTTCTAGCTAAGGCCTGGCCACACTTTGCCAGGAGTGTTGGCATCGATCGAACCCTGCACTCCCTGAATCTCAATTTCCTGAAAACTATATAGGTAAGCTGTCAAATGTTTTGAAACTAATTCTACTATGTGCTGTTGCTGCCTATGGCAACAACAGCACCCAGTCAAATTAGTTTCAAAATATTAAAAAGAATGGTTATTAAATAGTGAAGACATCTCATTGCTGCCAGCAATGCTTCTATCACAAACATCGAGTCTAATTTGTCAAATGGAAAGTTAAGGATGACACAGAAATTTTTGAACCACGAACTGATATGAGGCCTGACCGTACACCAGTGGTCTACCGATCAATAGTGTCATGTGATTCGACAATAACTAACCAAAGTGACATAGGAATCGACAGCTAGTTAGTTCTGAAAAAGTAACTGAGATGGCCACGAAAGTTCCACTCAAACAAATTCGAAATCCAGGAGAGGTAAACTAATCCTCAAGAAGGCGTTTAAAACGATAAATTTGATAAATTTTCAAAAACTGTCTTTCCTTGGTTTGCAAATAGCCATTTCCCTGGACACTGCAGAAGATATTTTTGTCCAGCTTGGCCATGACAGTCATGTAATGATACTGAATCATCTGCAAATCTGAAATCTTTCACGCACGAGTGCACTGGTTTTGCAAGATCTTACTATATAGATATTTCAAAGTTAATTTGACTTGAATACATTACATGTATTTGATGTCTTAATTCTTTAACAGTCATATCAGCCAAAAATGTCCTCTAGTGGTCTTGAGAAATGTCCATTTGCAGACAAAGAGATGACTATTTTTGAAAATTTATCACTGGAATGACTGGCTTGATAACCGAGCCTGTCATTCCAGTGATAAATTGTCTACAATGAAATCCCAATCTTTCACATTCAATGCAGCAATACCTGTAGTCTTGCAATGAAATATAGTGTTCATACGTATTTGACCAACAAACATTCCATGTTTCTTTCTGCAAATTAATCCTTTAAAGCAAAAAGAAGAGTATTTTTGAAAGATGACAACTGGAATGACTGGCTCTATAACTGAGCCAGTCATTTCAGTGATATGTTTTCAAAAATATCATCACTTGGTGTGCAAATGGACATATTCTATGACAAAATTGAAACCAAATAAATTTTACGATTAAAGGGTTAAATTCCATATCTATCCAAGATCTCTCACAGTAGTAGCTGTGTAATAAGTTAGAATCAAATCAAGAATGTGAAGGGCTGTTACCTGTAGACTTAATTTATTTCATTCAATAAAGTTAAATAAAACAACAATACAGGTGAACAAGTCCGTGACATATTTAATTATAATTCAGTAATTTATGGTTTAACAGAAAAACAGCTCAGATTTTGTTTAACTTTAGATGCATTAAATCCTGTGTTAACCCTTTAACTCTCAAATTTGTTAAAGAAAATTAAAATTTTCTCAGAAAATGTCCATTTGCAGACCAAGAGAAGGCTATTTTTGAAAATGTACCACTCGAATGACTTGCTTGGTTATCGAGCCAGTCACTCCAGTGGTAAATTTTCAAAAATAGTCTTCTCTTGGTCTGCAAATGGACATTTCTCAAGACTACAGCAGAGGCCATTTTTAGCTGATATGAGTGTTAAAGGGTTAAAGCTATGCCAAGCAGATGAATTCAATGACATCCTGAAAATTTTGAAAAATATTACACTTTTCCAGGGCTAGAATTTTTATATTGAATTCTCTGACCCGAGTGCAAACTATGATAAAGCTACTGAAATTTCATGGTTAAGAGTTAACTATTTAACACTTGACATTACAGTGTCTCAATTTTAAGACTCTGATGTCAATATTCTATCTTTTAGTGTGTCAATAGCAGAGAAACTGGTGTACAATTTTCAACAATTTTGGTGGAAGATGTTGCTGTCTACGACAGCACCATCTCCCACCAAATTTGCTGAAAAATGAACACCAGTTCATTTTTTAATTTAATTTGAAACTTTTGAAAGTTTTGACATCAGAGTATAAGGGTTAAGAATTTGTCATTTGTTGTCTGTAACTGGTTAACACGGTTAAATTCACACGAAAACGACACCATTGTTACACAACACCAGGTAACTCATTCAGCAATATTCTATTACAACTATGCTCCCATATCTGTATCATATCTCACATTATTTATGTTATAATTTATGCTTTCATAAAGTCATCGCCTTGAGTAACAATATATTTTGTCACATTCAAATTTCAAGCTAATTTCAATGGTGAGACTTGAACCGTGTGCAAACGCTCACACAATAGAGGTCGTGAGGGGCAAACATTAATAGCGCGCAGTATGCGTAAACACACTAATCTATGTGATCACGATTTAATTCATTTTATTTCATAACTTAGATTTATTAATTACTGCATTCATGTAGATGCACAGTTAACTCTAAATTCCATCCAGAAAGTCTACGCACAAAGAAGACTGTACATCCTAACACCTTAAAGTTATCCTGAAGCAATAAGATTAAAGAATATTTAGAAATAAATCAGTGATGATCATCCTCTTCTGAGCCGCCACTTTGGTTTGATAATTGTATCTGCCATTATTTGGGATTCTATTGGTCTCGCCATTGCGCAATGCCCAGTATAAAAGAATTCCCGTCAAGCTAATGATAGTCATTGTACTGATGGTCTTCGAGGTGAGAAGAGCCAACTCAAGAGCATGTAATAAGATCATAGCAGCTCGATTCCAATGTTTTAGCTTTGCCCTACCCATTTCTAGCTAGGCTCCACCCACACTTCACTTGGGTTGGGATCGATCGATCCTAACTATCAATTTCCCGAAAGCTATACAGATAAGCTGTGGCAGCAACAGCACCCAGTCAAATTAGTTTCAAAGTATTCAACATCATGTTTATTAAATAGTAGACATACAATTCGTACAACAACGCTATAGTCCGTCACCAATTATGCGTTTGTGACAAACTTAATTACGTCATTCATGACATCATAATAACGTCATCTTACATGCCATGTAGTTGATTATGACATCATAATAATGATTGATGGATAAACTGGAAAGGTCCATTATGTATTTCCTACAGTAGAAGTGAAACATGCTAGGCTAGATATTTTTATAACAATTCGACTGAAATTGTTCTCAAATTAACCAGCAGGACTAGTGCATTAACACTTTTTGAAGCTATTTCGAGCAATTCGATTGCCAGTTTTGCTCATTAAGGCAGCACCAACTTGATCAAATTCTTCACAGAATAATCAGTGCCAGGAATTCAATATTGTTAGATATTTACACGTGTATGTACGTACACTTACATATGCCTATGTCACACACGTTAGCAAAATCCAGTGTGAAATATTTTCAAACCCAAGTCAATCAGTCGGTAAGTAAATCACTATATGTTAGATTGTGCAAGAGCTTGACAGACCTACTCTTTAATGGGAAGATATATCAAGCGGGATTCGGTTACGTATATAACAGTCAGGCCTAATTTTCAGTCAAGTCGACATAAAAATATCTGGCCTAACACGTTTTAATTCTAGGATGCACTATCGAGCTAGTTCAGCTTACCGCTGAGGCCAACAGTACAATGACTATCATTAGCATTATGGGAATGGTTTTATACTGCGCATTGCGAAAAAGGGAGAACAAAGAATAACACATAGTGGCGGCTACAAATATTAAACTAAAATGGTGGTTCAGGAAAATATTATTGTCACTGATCTTTTTCACAAATATTTACTAATCATATTGCTTTCGGATAACTTTAATGATCAAGATTGGACCAGAAAATCACAATTTCTGATTCTTGGATGTCCATTTAGGCCAAGTGAAGACTATCTTTTAAACCTTTAATGGTCAAGTTTGTTCAAGAAAACAAAGATTTTCTTATTGAATGTCCATTTACAGGCTAAGAGAATGCAATTTTTGAAAATTTATCACTGGAATGACTGGCTCGATAACCGAGCCAGTCATTCCAGTAGTAAATTTTCAGAAATAGTCTTCTCTTGGTCTGCAAATGGACATTTTCTATGAGAAAATTTAAATTTTCGTAAAAAGATTTGCGGGATAAAGGTTTAATTCCAGTGGTAAATTTTCAAAAATTGCATTCTCTTGCCCAGTAAATGGACATTCTACAAGAGCATAACAGAGGCCGGTTTTGGCCGGTATGACCATTTGATGGTTAAACTTTATCGCTGGAATGACTAGCTCGGGTAATAGCTGTGATAAATTTTCAAAAATAGTATTCTTTTTGTCTATAAATGCACATTCTGCAAACCAACTGCCAAGGACTTTTTGGTGCCGCTTGACCATTAATGTGCAAAGCGACCTTTATGGAGGGCACAACTAAGTGTTCACTATAAAGATTATTAGATGGTCTCATAAGCCAAGTTTAACTCATCATGATTGTGCTTCTTAAAGATTAGACTTAGGGAACTAGCATACTTTTGGTCACTACTGTCACATGCTCGTTAGCGGGGTTGCCTGTTTTTCAATGACAAGCCAGATGTGCATAACATAAATTGTTACACTCTGGTTACAGTTTTATTTTAAACATAAAAACAGGTACATGGGATATAAGTAATATGAGATACAGGGCGATGGGGTGTGGAATAACAAGTTAGACAATGTGCAACCAGACCAGTAATAATATTTTGACATCTTTACAGCTCTGATAATTGTTGGCTTAGCCCTTTAACCCTCGAATTTGTTCAAGAAAATTTCAATTTTATCATAGAAAGCATCCATTTGCAGACCATGAAGACTATTTTTGAAAATTTACCACTGTAATGACTGGCTCGGTTATCATTCAAGTGGCAAATTAAAAAAAATAGTCTTCTCTTGATCTGCAAATGGACATTTCTTAAGACCACTGCAGAAGGCATTTTTGGCTGATATGAGTGTTAAAGGGTCAAGAAGTCATTAAAATACCTGATAACACAGAAGAATTCAACTTGAAAGATTTGTAATGCTTTCATAAGTTTAAACAGATGGAAAATTTGCGGAAACTTGGTGAGTCTGATGAAACCCAAACAAAATATCTAATAAACTCTTTTTCAATACTGAATTTTTCAAAGTGCATGCATTTATCTACACATAGTTACAAGCTAAATGGCCTCCATATGTTATACACACTACTGATGGCAGCTGTTTCTGTCTGGCAGAGTAACAGCTTTCAGAAAAAGTTTATTGCCGCATGACTGAAGCAGGAAATGGGTGATGCAATGATATTGCTAAAAGGTGTTTAACCCTTTAAAATGGCTAAATTTTGTGAAGAATATAAAAATATGTCCTTATTGAATGTCCATTTGCAGGCCAAGGGGAGACTATTTTAGAAAATTTACGACTAGAATGACTACCGAGCCAGTCATTCTAGTGGTAAATTCATAAAAATGAAAATTGACATTATACTCAAGACAAGTGCAGAGGCCAATTATGGACAGCTTCACCATGAAATGGTTTATAGAAAGAATAATCAAAATAAAATCACAGTCAATTAAGATACGAAGTGTTTCTTCCAAGAGAAATTAATGTTATCATTGAAAAAATAAGTTTTCATCTGTAAATATATATGTGCAGCCTGACAAAACATGGCTATAGGCCTTACACATTAGTAATAAATACCTGATAATCTTGGATATATTGACCATAGTGCCAGAAAATAGAGGTTCTTTAGCTCTAATTTAATGGTCAAGATTGGTCAAGAAAACTAGTATTGATTTAGTGAGTGTCCATTTGTAAGCCAAGACAAATTTTCAAAGTTTTGAACAAGTGCAAAACATGCTAGTTGCGACGTAAGCAGTTTTTCTCGAAACAGGGGAGGGGAAATTTAGCTTTCAAAGCTTTAAGTCGATTCCAACCCTTGTAAACAAGGGCTTACGACAATCGGTGAAACGAAACGAAACAATACTGCTACTACTGCGACTGCTACTACTACTGCTGCTGCTGCTGCTGCTGCTGCTGCTGCTGCTGCTACTACTACTACTACTACTACTACTACTACTTGTCAAACTAATAAACGGTAATTCAATGAAATGAAACAAAATGAAACAATACTGCTACTACTGATGCTACTGAAAAATTGCATTGACATTGAGATTTGGTTCATTGTCCTTTTATTCATGCATACAATAAAGGGCCCACCAGTCTGTAGATAAAGAAGAAATGAATTACATGGATTATAATAGTATGAGACAAATCAGCCAATAATAAACGCAGCAGGTATTAACTGTTCATATTTAACAATCTCCTCATTGTTTCGTTTATTATGCAAAGTAGACTGGTGGGTACATGTTTAAATCAAAACTAACAATTACAAGAATATATACTAATAAAGATAAAAAAGAAATACGGGAGTAAATGAAAATTGCAAAAGATATGTTACACGAGAACAATTATGGTCATTAGAAAAAACTATAGCATCAAACATGTAAATCTATAGAACCAAACATAGAGAAGTGAATAGAAGGAACAACATATCCTGATCCAAAACAATCCCATAAAGAAGAAAGGACAGATCATACAATGAGATGCCATGAACCAAAACAGTCCAACAAATCATCACTACAAACTCCTTTCCTAGTCAACAAGTCAGCCAGTAACAACTTCGATGGAAGCCAACCAACATTCTTCACCTCACCACTACTCAGCAACTCTCGCAACTCAGCCATTGTCACACAAAGTCTCTTCTCATTCACCTGCTTTGTTGACTGCAAATTTTGCTGCACTGATTTGTTGTCAGTATACACCATCACTGGAATCTCATTCCGTTTGTAACAGTCTTTATATATCTCTGTGAGCATACAACCCAAATAAATGGCATTGTCTACTCCATCAACCATAGCCAGGGCCTCAGCAGCCAGTGCCCTATGTACACTTCTTATGATCTTGTTGGCTGACCAGTCAAGAGGAGAACTTTGGCCATCCTTTCCCTTGAGAAATATAACATAACCACCAGCACTTGAAACGCCATCTGGTATATTCGTCCATGAGGCATTGGTAAACACTTCCAAACTGAAGTCTTCAAAGTTACCTAAATGCTGATACAAGACACCACTTTGCCTCTTTTTCACTTTATGAATTGCTTTATTAGCATCAATAGCATGCTGTACTCGAGGTTGTTTTGCTGCAATACTGAAAACCATCATATCAAATGCAACATCAGGCCTCGTTTGACTGCTAATCCAGTTCAACTGACCCACTACTCCTTTAAGATCATGACTCTCTTTACTATCAAGAAATGCCTCTCTGTCTTGTTTCCTTTTAGCAGACATCTCCACAGTTCTCATCTCACCAATATACCTATCTTGCTGAATCAACACCTCGCCATCTGTCTGAACAACATCCAAGCCCAGATATCTAAAGATTCCTCCTTGTCGCTTTCCCACCTTGTATCGCTTACAGATCGGTTTAACCACCTTGTTCATGAATAAATCAGTACCAGAAACCAAGAAATCATCTACATGCATTAAAAACATACCTTGAAGCCTTCCATTACTGTACCAGGGAAACAAGGCCTTATCTAAAAGAGACTGCTTGCACTGGAGATCCTTTAAGTCACTCACTACACTGAAAAACCAATACCTTGCTGCATCACCTAAGCCATATGCCACCTTCCTTAGCTTCCACACATATCCTTCTGCTCCAGCCTCTGCTGGTGGTCTGACATAAACATCTCTATCGATTTCTTTTCCTTGTAAAGATGCTGCCTTTATGTCAAGAATTTCACATTTCCATCCTTCATTAGCTGTCACTGCAAAGAACGTCCGCAATGTAGGCTTAGTAGTAGTTGGAGAATCTGCCTGAACATGACATTCAAAGACACGAACCACCAGTCTGGCCTTTGCTCCCTTACTACCATCTGGAAAAACCTTCGTAACCACCCATCTAGTAGACACTGTCTTTTGTCCTTTCTCTTCTTCTTCAGTATATACTTTAAAAGTTTTCCAATTCTCCAGCTCACTTTCTTTAGCTTGCACAACTTTCATGTCAGCATGACACTCCATAGGTATAAAGACAACGTTTACTGCTTCATCTCCGCTTGCCTCATCCAAATGACCATCATCCTCACAAATAATCTCATAATCAGCAGTTGCCAAATCAATCCCTAGTTTCTTTTCATCTTCATTGTTCTGTACATTAAACCAATATTTGTTTCTACCTGTGGACTTTTCTCCACGATCTAGGACAGTAGCTATCAACCACTTATCACCTGAATGACGATACCTAATCATATCACCTTTTTTTGGAAAATCTTTTGATACCCTGACTGTACTGACATTGCCTTCACTGTTCTGAGCTCTGCTTATTGATTCAACTCAACTGTTTGTGTCAACAGTAGTTACACTTTGGTCTTTCTGAGGCCGGTCCTGATCCGACATTAACCTCTCATCTTGAACACTCTCTAATTTTCTCTTCCTCTATCTCTATGATATCACCATGACTGACAGGCCCAGACTCAACACTATCATTATTGTCCCCATTTGCATGACAACAATCTTCACTCTCAACACCATCCACAATAATCTAGACCTGGTAAACTGTGATGGGGATGGCAAAATCTCACTCTCAACTCCAGAGTCACTTACTTCAGGAATTGGTTTGGCAAATTCCTGACCAATTTTTACCATTCTACATGTAGACACTTGATCAACTGATCACCATGCCACACAAAAACAATCTTTCCATCCTGCCCAATAACTCTGCCAGGACCATGCCAACGATTACTGTCATCACGCTTATAGAACACTTTGTCACCTGAATTGAATCTTTCTTCCACAGCCCTGACCTGATGTCTCAATGCTCTCTTTATTCGCTCTGAAGACTCTGCCTTTACAAAGGCTCTTCTGGTAGCACGCAAGGCATTAAGATGTTTTGCAACCCTTTCACTGGTCGGCCAATCCTCCAATGATGGCAATTTATTAGTCATTAGAGGGCAATTTCGGATTTTGACCATACACTAACTGATATGGAGATAAAACATTATGGTTCAGCATAGCATTTTTCGCGTTTACTGCCCACACCAATGCTGTCTCAACATTCATGTCAGGATCTTCCTCAATTATTCTGGAAATGGCAGCATCAGTTACAGCATGATTATGCTCAGATATACCATTTGACCATGGAGATTCAGCACCTGTCATACACATTTGTACATTGAACTGCTCGCACATTTCTTTAAATAAATCATTGCAAAATTCACAGCCATTTTCCACAAGGAATTTTTCTGCAGCACCCAAACCTGATGCAATCCACACCTGAACAACATTTTCAACAATCACGGATGAAAGCTTTCTTTTGATAACCTTTGCCAAACTGAACTTAGTATATATATATATATCAATAATATGTAGGAAATAGACACCACTCCTGAACAGCTTAAGATCAATGGCCACAGTCTCATTCGCTAAAGGAAGACAAACAACTGGTCTTGCAGGTGTTTTCTTGTATCGCTTACATGCTGTGCAATTTTCAGAGATCTCTTCAATCATTCTTTCAATGTCGTCATTAAGAGCTTCAGCATTCCTCATCAGTGCCTTAAGATTCTTTGAAGATGGAATAGCAAACTGCTGATGCAATTTCAGAACAATCCTTGCTTTCTCCTTCTGTGATTTTTCTTCAGTTATGAGATGAACATTCTCAAGAGGCACTTCACATTCCTTGAGGGGGCAGACAGTAATGACCCGAACTAGTGGTCGCTAACTCAACTCTTTTACCAAAATGCTGACAGTATCTTTCTCAAGATCCAATTTCATTTCAAGTCGCTTCATGTCGGGCTTACTCAGCAACAGTGGTATATCACTATCAACCACATCAGTCAGGATATATGTCCAGCAATAGTAACCGGTATTTCTAGCTTCTCAAAAGACACCTTTTTGGTCTCGCCTCCAAATCTAAACTTCGTACCTCCAGGAAAACGTTTCACCTGATTCAGTTCTTCTGGAGTTAATGATTGTATATATGTATCTTTCCACACCCTAGCTGTGACAGGCTTGGTACAGGCACTGTCCAGTACTGCTGAATTCATCGCTTCACACATCAAAACCTGCTTATCCTCCATTGAAGTCTTTAACTTTCATCACTTGTACATCTTTCACTTCCAAAACGTTCTTACTTATGCTTTCCCAAAAATCACGACAATCCCTTTGTAAATGTCGAATAGATTCACATATATTACATTTCATAAGATTTCCATAAGAATTCTTAGGATTTATGCAATGTCTTACCACATTTTCTGCTGATCCACCAGCGGCCACACCACTTCTAACTCCACCTCTATTGAATGATCTACCACGACCCATAACAAATCTTGAACCACCACCAAATCGACCATAACCTCTATTTCCTATAACTCCACCACGACCACCTTTATAATTTTACCTTGAAAAGAGGACTTCTTCATTACTTATAAGGTTAACAGGCTCTTCTTTCATCTTAAAAATCTATCATCATTTACATTTTCCCCTGATTGTGGTGCATCTACGTGAAACTTCTTTAGAGAACTTTTCATTTGAGACAACATTTCATATTTCTTTCCATAATCAACAGCTGTTAAAACAATTTGATGATCGTTCTTCTCCAGCTCACCCCATTTAGAAGTTGCATGGCCAAGACCACATCAGGGAGAATGATTTTTTTCCTTTTTCATTTGATTAACATTTTGTTCATACTCTGCAATATAAACAGACATTCCCCTGTTTAAGACTATATGCTTGGCCTCAACGTGGCGCAGGAGTGTAACCCACTGGGTGTCAATCCAGACATTTGGAGGGGCTAACCAGAGCATTATGCACAACGCAAATGAATGATACTTGGAGATCGAATCAACCGAAATGGTGCTCGCCCTGTGAGGATCCGCCAGGCAGGTGCAGCCCCGGGCTCCACGCCTCGAAGGAGCCCACCCTCAGTTACTGGAGGTCCCATCAACTCGTCTTGTGGAGCCAGGGGACAAGGATGGAGAGCTACTGGCCAAGCGAAAGAGAAGACCAAACCCAAAGAGAACCCCAGTATCAACATCATGCAATGGAAAGCAGAAGGGGTTACCAACAAGAAATCAGAGCTCGAACAGTTCCTGTACGAAAACAACATTGATATCTGCTGCATCCAAGAGACACACCTGCAAGAAGGAAAACCATTTAAGATCAGAGGTTACCAGATTTTCCGGTGTGATCGAAGAGGATGAAAGAAAGGCGGGGTGATCACCTTGGTCCGAAACAGCGTGAACGCCAGCCAGATCAAAAGCTTTATGGAAGAGGCAGAATATATCAAGATCAAGGTAACAACCAGCAACTCTGTGATTGACATTGTCAATTACTACTGCCCTAATGACAAGAATCTCTCACTTGACACAATCCAGGTCCCGGACTGCCACTTCCTCATTGCGGGAGACTTTAATAGCCAGACTCAGAGCTGAGGATACAGAACACTTGATAAACGAGGAAAAGACATTGAAGCATGGCAAGATGAAAAGCACCTTTTACTTGTCAACGATCCCACAGATCAGCCTACCTTCTACTCGCGCCGGTGGCACTCGACAACAACGCCGGACTTGGCATTTTGTACAGAAGACATTCACAGAAACCTCAGTAGAGTGGTCGGATCGCAGTTAGGAGGAAGCGACCACCGCCCAGTCCTCCTCTCTCTTTCTCGAAGTATTTCGACAAGTTCACCTCAACATCCACGGTGGAACTACAAAAAGGCAAATTGGAGTCTGTTCGGCATTCGTTCCAATGAGCTTACCCAAAATATAGCAGTAGAAGGGAGAAACATCAACAATGCGGTCAAGGAATTTAATTCAAGTATCCTCAAGGCTGCCAACGAAGCGATTCCTCGAGGGTTCAGGAAAAACTACCACCCCTACTGGACAACAGAACTGCAAGCAGCACATGATAAACTAAACAAGGTCAGAGAAGATGCAGAGGGTAATCCCTGTCATGAAAACTACTTCACACTACAACAAACTAAAGCCAGGTATCTAAAGACCAAGCTGGAGGCCAAAAGAAGAAGCTGGAGGGAAAAGACGGCAGGGTTTAATTCAGAGAGAGACACCACAAAGCTATGGAGACTGACTAAAGCACTGAATGATGAGGGTGTCGGGGGAGAGAAGATTACTCTAGAACAAGATGGACAAACACTGTCAGGAAAGATGGCTGCAGATGCCTTTGCGAAGGCATATGCAAAAGAAAGCAACATTTCTATACCACGAATGCGTCAAAAAGAGGTTAAAAAAGAGCAAAAGGAAAGAACAGACACCAACACTCACGATGCAATGAAAGTTGACATTAGTTTAGCAGAACTGAAGAAGTCTATCCGCCAATTGAAGAAGAAGAAATCTCCCGGGCCAGACGGCATTACGAATGAAATGATCCAACACCTTGGTAATGCATCTTTCCGCAAGTTGCTAGACATCTTTAATCTCAGTTGGACCAATGGAGAGGTTCCTCAGTGCTGGAAGGAAGCCAGAATGACTCCTATTCTGAAAAAAGGGAAGAACAAGACGAAAGTGCTGAGCTAACGTCCTATCAGTCTTACAAGCTGCACATGCAAGACCATGGAGCGCATCGTCAACCAGCGGTTGCAGTGGTACCTGGAGTCGGAGAACATTATAGTTTCAGAGCAGGCTGGCTTCAGAAGATACAGGAGCACAGAAGATCAAACAACACATCTTGCACAGGTCATAGAGGACACTTTTCAAGCCAAGTGGGTGATGCTAGCTGCCTTTATCGATCTGCAGAAGGCATTTGACAAGGTGTGGAAGGATGGCCTCCTCGTGACGCTCCGGCACACAGGCATCGGTGGCAACATGTTTCGATGGACCAAGTCATACCTACACAATCGCAGAGCTAGGGTGCTGGTGGATGGACAATCTGGACAGAATGTATTGCTGAGACAAGGGGTACCACAAGGCGGAGTATTATCACCAACTTTGTTCATACTCTTCATTAATGACATTGTAGCAGAGCTGCCCAATGGGATCCAAGCAGCCCTCTATGCAGATGACCTCATACTCTGGTGCACCGAGGAGTACACAACGACTGCCACGTACAGAATGTAGCTCGCCGTGGGCAGAATTACAGCTTGGGCCAATCGCTGGTGTATTACCATCAACAAAGAAAAATCATCAGCCATGCTATTCTCACTGTCCACCAAAACCCCCCACAGACCCCCCTTGCGGGTTGGTCTGTTGTTTTATTAACCACTATAAAAACATACTTACCGTTCAATCACTACTTGCTAAATCAATTATCTGCATTTTGCTATCAGAATAAGATTTTTATGCCTGCATACACACCTCCCCATGCCTAATCCTATTCCTATGGACCCTCAACCAGGCTACTGGTTGAGTCCCATCTCCAGCCTACCATCAGGTATAGACTGGCACCAGTCTATACTCACCTCATAGTGACGCTTGTCGCTAAGCGCGCTCGCGCATGCGCATTAGAGCCCGAATAGGAAACAGATTCACTTTTCAATTATTCTGCAGCAGAATAGTTGTCTAAAAATATTTATATAAGTTTTTGTGTTTTGCGCTGTGTCAGTGATACCTTTTGACTTTATATCTCGGAAGAATATGCCCAATATGAAGTCAATCCTCCCTAAGTTACGTCTAGGAAGTATAATTGTGTTTATATGGTATATTATAGACAAATTTTATATATTACCGGTTTTCGCGAAAATCGTTTTGCTTCGTGGTATCTTGATTATTATGCCTATCCTTAATTCATCATCATCATTAATAATGTCCAGTCCATTTCTAGAGCCTGTAACGTATTGTCAGATAAGGCAAAATGTTCATCGTCAAAATGTGATCGTCATCACTATATCGAGTTCGCAGGGCACATATGTGCGAAGTGTACATCCTGTACACCCAAAAAAGATTTGTCTGTCACAATCGCTGCTGTCTGGTCGTCCTTCCCCTTCCTCCGTTGCTATCAAGGCAAAGGCGGTGTCCTTTGCTCAATCCTCTGTTCCGTTATCGGTAGCAACAGAGGGGGGAAACTCATCGGGAAATTTGGACGGCGTGATGGCGTTTTTTGCGAGATTTGAATCGTTTGGCACAGTGTTGACAAAATCGCTCGATGAACGAATTTCTTCTGCGATAAAAGAGTCCAAAAAGCAGGAAAGCTCGTCAAGTTTGGAGGATAGCCCGAAGGCTAGCGGGCATTCCCGCAAATGGGGGAAGCCGGTCCCTCTGACCTCTAGGCAGGTGTTGGTATCACCGAAGCAGAAGACAAGAGCATCCAGGCTCTTGAAGGTGTGCTCGGAGAGTGCATCAGATAAAATCCACTTAAGACTTGAGGGTGACGGGCAGAGATGAAGACTATCATCAAGTCACTCTATAGAACACCTCAATCAGAAGATGCCTACCATCATCTCTCGAGGCCAGAGCAAGTGACCATTTTTCGTCTCAGAACTGGACATAACAGACTAAACCAACACATGTACAGGCGGTTCCACCTTACGACATCGCCTACTTGTCCTTGTAGAGAAGCAGAACAGACCACAGAGCACATACTTCAATGTTGCAGTACGTATCAGCTGCTGAGAGAAGAGATCTGGCCTTTGTCAACCTCTTTTCTTGAAAAGCTGTATGGGCCTGGGGAAGAACTGCAGAAAACCACAGATTTCATCTTGAGAACGGCTCTCCAAGTGTGATACCAGCGATCGAAAAAAAGAAGAAGAAGAACAGACATTGTCTTATCACGTTTTCTACAGTCAATACAGTTTTACCACACTTCACAAACATTAAACAATTCTGCTGCTACTGCTGCTGCTACTACTACTGCTATTGTTATAAATAGACTTGAAAGTACTTGTACTGAACTTGGGATTGTACGACTTCAGAATTACAATCAATCCAGCAACACCCTTCATATATTAGGGGATACTTTTATGGGGGAGTTGGCATGGTTGCATGGGAACATATGGGCTTATCACCATTATATGTGT
Organism: Chaetoderma sp. LZ-2023a; assembly: GCA_034401795.1. NCBI lineage: Eukaryota > Metazoa > Mollusca > Caudofoveata > Chaetodermatida > Chaetodermatidae > Chaetoderma > Chaetoderma sp. LZ-2023a. The sequence goes on along the minus strand of CM067373.1, from coordinate 124,724,820 downwards.
ATTGCCTTTGCCATATAGGCGTGTTGCTTTTAACATATAGCCTTATATTAGCCTTTCATTTGTCCTTGTTTATTATCTTTAATATTAGCCTTTCGTTAATCTTGATCTTCATATTCTGTAACAGAAAAATAAAATATATTAATGAATTCTTAACCATCAGCGTGATATGGGACGAAATGTCTCAATTTAAACACTGGCGCTGGTATTTCAAAAATCCAGTTTATGAATGAAAAAGCAATGTAGACGTTACACCCCCACCCCACCCCCCCCAACCATTGACACCCCCACCCCCCACACCCCAACCCCACCACCACCAACACTCACAATCGCTTCAGCTGTCAAAACCCGGTTGTTCATAAAAGCGCATTGAGTACTGTGCATGCAGGCTATGATATATATCTGTGGTAAATTAATGAAGCGTAAAAAATATGAATGAACTGTGGAAATTGATCCATAAGAAATAAATGATGGTGGTGGTGGGATTCCTATGTAATAATTTAATACATGTCTTTTTGCTCCATGCAAATCTAGGTCAACTGTCTGGTCCGACATCTGGCTTCATAGACCAAAAGCAAAATGACAACAGAATGTTGGCTCTGTGGGTGGGTGGGGTGGGGTGGGTCATGACAGTAGTAGTAGTAGCAGCAGCAGCAGCAGCAGCAGCAGCAGCAGCAGCAGCAGCAGTAGTAGTAGTAGTAGTAGTAAGTAGTAAGTAGTAGTAGTAGTAGTAGTAGTAGTAGTAGTAGTAGTAGTAGTAGTAGTAGTAGTAGCAGCAGTAGTAGTAGTAGGTTGAACAGCAGCAGCAGTTTCGTTTCGTTTCGCTGCATTGACTACCTTTTATTACTTTGACAAGTAGTAGTAGCAGCAACAGCAGCAGTACCAACAATAGAAAGTAGTAGCAGCAGTAGTAGTAGTAGCAGCAGCAGCAGTAGTAGCAGCAGTAGGAAATGAAGCAGCAGCAGTAGCAGGAGCAGCAGTAGGAAAAGCAGCAGCAGGAAAAGCAACATGAGTAGTAGTAGTAGTAGTAGTAGTAGTAGTAGTAGTAGTAGTAGTAGTAGTAGCAGCAGCAGCAGTAGTAGCAGCAGTAGCAACAATAGCAGTAGTAGCAGTAGCAGTAATAGCAACATGAGTAGTAGTAGTAGTAGTAGTAGTAGTAGTAGTAGTAGTAGTAGTAGTAGTAGTAGTAGTAGGAGTAGTAGTAGCAGTAGCAGTAGCAGTAGTAGTAGTAGTATTTTTGTGAAAAGCTTGTAAGATGCTAGGTTTGTCCTGACACTAACGATTAGTGTCCGTTCAGTCTGGATGCCGCTGCACTGTTTGCGCGCTCCTTTTATAGTAATCTTGTACCCGATTGTACCCGATCCTATGTGTATGTACCCGGATTTGGTAGATACATCCCATTGTTATTGTCGGTTTTGTACCCGACTTTATGTGTATTTGTACCCGATTTGGTAAAAATCTGTGTACTTTTTGTACCCAAGTTTTGGTGTACCCGGGTGTTTGTTTAATGTGTTGGTGTACCCGATTGTGCGTGTACCCGATTGTACCCGTTTGGGGATTATTATGTACCCAAATTTTATAGTTTTATACACTGGGTTTAAGGGATAGATCTCTAAATAAAAGGTTATAACAAGGCATTGGTCCATTTGTTAATGGGCCTTCCATATTTGTGTTTCGTACCCATGTTCGGGTTATACTCATCAGAGGAAATGTTTAGTTTTTACTGGGATGTGTATATTCGAAAATCATTGTATAGTAGCTAAGATGTTAAAGTTTTAACAATCTATAGTTTAGAAGGATGCGTGTGGTGTTGAGATGGCTGTGTGCCATTTTTCTTACCTTATAATTCATCTAAAATTTGTTGGAGGGCGATTGCCCCCAGCTCGTTATGAACTAATGCTAAGATTCGGTTTAAACTTGCTGATTGCTACTAATGTTATGAAATTTCAACTCGCATCCCATGCATCATGGATTTCCACCCACATAGCAAACTAGCTAAAAATGTTATCCTATGCCACTGGGACCAACTACAGAGCAACCCTAAATACAGGGCAACATTCCAGGAATCGCCACTGTTTGGTCGCAGAAGGAACCCTTCCTTCAAAGCTACGCTAATAACGGCCAAATTCACGGATGCAAAAACGTTTGACATTCAAGGCAGAAACATCACTAACCCGGTCATTCCATGCAACAAACACAACTGCGCATTCAGCTAACAAATGGACAAAAAACGCACATTCAAATGCTCACACACTGGGCTTAACTATCATACCAAAACAAAAAGATTTTGTAACACCATAAATGTTGTTTATTTAACCACGTGTAACACATGTTCCAAACAATACATTGGTCACACTAAACGAGAATTCCAAATACGTATTAAAGAACATTTAAGGGACATTAAGAACAAAAAAGACACACCAGTAGCCATTCACTTTAATCTCCCAAACCACAACACCACTTCAGTCAACTACAGAATTATTTAAGTGCTCCATCGCGATCCTGATTCACCGGAAGCAACGTCTATCCGCAAGGAACGCGAGAAATTATGGATCCATCAGCTACATAGCATGGACCCAATTGGAATTAATCACGCTGATTGGTGACAATCTCTACCTGACCGTACTACAATAAATACAGTAGTATTAGTAGTAGTATTAGTAGTAGTATTAGTAGTAGTAGTAGTAGTAGTAGTAGTAGTAGTAGTAGTAGTAGTAGCAGTAGCAGCAGCAGCAGCAGCAGCAGCAGCAGCATTAGCCATAGTAGTATTGTTTCGTTTCATGTCATTTCGTTTCGTTGATTACCAGTGTGCGTGCGTGCGTGCGTGCGTGCGTGCGTGCGTGTGTGTGTTCACACACAGATGCATCCATAGATCAAGCTTAGTTCTTGTATACCAAAAACTCTCGAAACCACAGCCTGGACAAAGATTTTCGGCAATATTCAATGAACCATGAAAAGTAGGTCCAAAGTAGATCATGCTGCCCTACTTTTCACACACTGCACATCATCTCTAAGATGCATCGACATACCAAGTTTCATGATCGTACATCTAAAAGTCTTGAAACTGGCCCGGACAAACTTGTAGACTGTAATGTTCACCGAACCATGAAAAGTAGGCCACACAGACCTACCTTTTACACACTGCACATCATCTCTAAGATGCATCCACATACCAAGTTTCATGATCGTACATATAAAAGTCTTGAAACTATGGTCTGGACAAGCTTGTAAAGGGTGAATGGACAGACGGACGGATGGACAAAGCGCCAACTATATGTTCCAACCCCCAAATTTCTTGGGGACCATAAAGTGGGTGGAACTTAGCTAGACATTGGTGGAGCATAGCTAGAAATGGATCCCTCGGTTGGCAACTCAATTATGACCCACTTACCTCCCATTGGTGTCATGCTTCTTCAAGTGAGAAAATTATAAAATCTATGGTTCCCGTCAATCATGGTTATATGCAAACAAATGTTGATAGAATTTCTGTAACAGCAGATTCTGGAATTTTTTCCCGATTTTCCAGATTTTTTTCGGACAATGCCCAAAGTTGTGAAATGATAGTGCATTGGCACACAATTTCCTGTGTGAAAATTTCAGCCAAACAAGATCAGTAGTTTTTTAGACACAGACCAGAATAAACTTTTGTGACTGATGGACTAATGGACATGGCAGTCTGTTGAGCTATATGTATTATACCCGCATCTAAAATGCATTGCAGTAATACCATCAAATTGTTGAAGGACAAAATGCACATTTTAATAGCTTACAGAACCATGCAAGGATATGTTTTCTAAAATAGTTGCTTCTGATTGATAGGCAAAAGAGGCTTTTGTATCTGGGTATTATGTCTGCTTGGTGGGATTATCAAGGAAACTAGTGATAAGATTGACAAAAGGTTTAACACGATTAGTGGTCTGGCATTAAACTATAAATACTCAAACTTGGTCTTGATCCGTAAACCAGAACCCAGGAAAAATTCCTAACTAGATATGAACTGCGTCAAACCCTTAGCATTTTCCACATATCATACATCATGTGTGACAGTGTCATGAAATAAGGATTTGGTATACCCCATTGATGAATCAAAGGGTTATTGAAGAACTCTATTATTCTTCTAATTCTTGAAAAGGAGACAAGTTACACAGAAATAAACTACGTCCAAACCATGAAAAAGTATAGAGAAGAATTAATTTTGATGTAAACTGAATGAAATGATATAGAACAGATATTATATGTAAAGTTTCATTGGGATTGGAGAAGGTCTTGATAAATTAAGACCATTGAAAAACCACATAGAAATATGTAAATATTTTGAAAATCATTTTCATTATGATGGAGACTGGATGCAATGATGGCAGAGAACAAATATGTAGTTTTATTGACATTGGATAAACCATTGATGAAGTAAATGTCCATTGAAAAACCATAACATTTATCTGATTCTTGGTGCAAAATAAGCTAAGTCCAAATCCCATAAAAATATGAAAATCATTAAAGTTATGATGGCGACTAGATGCAATGATGGGATAGATCAAATCTGTATAGTTTTATTAAGATACGATAAGTTCTTGATGAATTAAATGTCCATTGAGCAACTCTAACATTTCCCTAATTCTTTGTACACACTGGATGCAGAATGCCGGAAGCGGGATGTCATTTGGATCGCTATCTTGAGATGCTCTGCTTCACTATGGGCTCAATAAAAAATACAGGGAGTAAATTCAATGAAATGTGCGAGGTTCGTGATTGCCATTATTGAGTGCTTTCCAAATCTACAAAAGATATTTTTAGGCCAGGCTTAACAATGAAGAGAAATTACAGAATATTATCTCCCTAAGTTGGGAACTGCATCCAGTAAAGTACTATGTACTACATCACTTTCAAAGTGACAGAATTGATGGAATATAAAACATTTACTTACATATCTAATACAGAGGAACAGTAATAACTGAACTAACACTGATTTAATCAGAAATAAGATACAATCAACCATGCCTAACAAACCACCTCACCTTTGGGTCCACACAATAATGGTGCATTCACCGTTTATCCCTCAAACACGCCACAAAAGGCTTTTGCAGTGGTCTTGATAAGTGTCTATTTCCAGACCAAGACAAGATTATTTTTGAAAATTTTACCACTAGAATGACTGAGCCAGTCATTCCAGTGTTAAATTTTCAAAAAGTCTTCTCTTGGTCTGCCAAATTTTCTATGATAAAATACACATTTTCTTGAACTAACTTGAGGGTTAGATGGTTAAGTAACCACTGACTCGGGGCCACAAAACATATTTTCTACAATATCTGACTTTGTAGGAGACAATCTGTGGCTATGTGACCAGTTTTTGCTGGTCCATCACAAGGTGGTTTTAATAAGCAGGTTTCAATGAATATCAGTTTTACTGCTTCATGTGGCAATGTAAACACTGGATCCTGGTAGCCAGACACAGGCTGTGAGATGAGGCAATCTGATATGAACACACACCTGGCAGTCAAGACACACACAGATCATTATCACACATCTTATCTTTCTCATAGAGTTTTCTGTGTTGAGTTTATCTTTAATAGTTTTCTGACACTGAGTTTAATGATGCAAGTATATAATATTAATGATTACAATCAAATCACAAAATTCACAGCAATTAAACACTTCTTATATATGTACTGTATATATTTTAACAAAAAACTCTTCTTATGAAGCTTATGGTTGCCTAACTTTAAGTCAAGTCTGGATGTGTCATTGGTTCCAATGTTGTTTAGTACCTTAAATAGGGAGATCACCTTAAACCCATTCCACAATGGGATCATAAAGGTTTGACATGATTTACTCTTGTTTTTAAGCTTTTATTTTCTGCATGTAAACTCGGTATATACTCTCTCTCTCTCTCTCTCTCCCTCCCTCCCTCCCTCCCTCTCTCTCTCTCTCTCTCTCTCTCTCTCTCTCTCTCTCTCTGGACGGTTTTACCATAACTGTGGGGACATCACTTTTTTCTCTCATTTTTCGATTTTCATTTCCTTCGTGTTTCTGTGTGCGTTGGCAAAATAAAAAATACTTCTAAGATGGATAGCGATTATTACCATTAACTAAAAAAAGTGAGAGAACACTGTGAAGACGGTCCCCACACAGAGCGGGGACCTAGTGAGAGAGTCCCCGCAAATGTGAGAAACAGTGTGGGGACATACTCTTTGGTTGGCAGTTCATGCATTAGCAGCAGTATGTGGATGGGAGATTACACCGCCGCCTAGTCTGTGCATGTGAGTGTTTATCACATCACGTGTTCGTATGCCTCGAGCAATATATTTTTTACATGAGAGTGTGAGATAATTATTTCCTTGAAAGCTTATATATATATACAACAATTGTCTAAGAATATGTCTAATATATGTAATATATGTCATATGTATTTTAAAACAGGATATTGATTATTCCTTTGTTCTTTACTTTTAAAATGGTCTACACCATGCGTTTAGAGTGTAGACTGCTCCAACATTACGTTAGAAAGCAATAACCTTTAGTCAAAATAATGAGCATGAAATTAACTACAAGATGTATCACCTATCCATACATCTGTGTGTAGACAGTCTATTATATAATTGGAGCTCTTTTTAGCTGAACCTTCACTGACAACTATCAATCAAACCCCGAGTTTCTTTACACATCAATGGTGTCACATACACAGCCTACAGGTCTGTAATATGGTGATAAGATTTTAAGACATAATTATACACATGTAATGATGTGTGGTTGACCATTGTAGTTCTGAATCCTAGCACTTTCAATTTACTGCAGCCACACATGAAATCTGTTTTGAAGATATCTTAAATAATTTGACTGCAAGTTTTTGATGCCTTATGAATACATTGCAGTCAAATATGTTTTTAAATGTTCACAAAATTACTTAGATTGTATTAGAAATCTGTCATATCTGTTAAGACCAGTCTATGACACAAAAGGTTAAGTAAAGAAATAAAATATGAATGAGGAGTGGATTTAGTTTTGACAAATGAGTAATCAGTGTTTGACAATTTCATTTCTGAATCCGAGTCTTCATTTTAATGTAACCTCACATAAAGTCTGCCTTAGGCAGACTGAACTACATCTTATTTGTAGTGCATAATATAGGTAAATAATTAACAATAATTTAATTTAATCAATAAAATTTTAATTTTCTCCTATAAAATGTTAATTTGCAGGATAAGAAGACTATTTCTTTAAATTTAGAAATGGAATGACTCCCCCAATTATTGTTTAAATTCTTTAATATTTGCATGTAATGCAAGGTGTTTGATTTCTTATAAATCAATATTTTAAATTGTTGTATTGCCATATTAAATAAGCATACATCATATAACAAATATGTTCACATTAGTTTAGAACAGTTTTAGACAAGTTTAAACCCTTTTGGGCAGATTTTAGACAGGTTTTTGACAATGTCCGCTCAAAGTTAGTTTTGGACAGTCCAATATACTCATAGAACTTCTAGACACTGATAATATGAATCCATGTGCCAAATTTGGTGATTCTGCCTATTTGCGTTCCCGATTTATTGCTAAAAATGTGTATTTAGGAATGCACTTTGTGGACTGATTGCAGCTGTAGGATGTTTCTACTACTACAGCCACAGAATACAGTAATCATACATATATACCTAGTGACACACTGACCTAGATATTTGAACTTTTGACGTGAAACTAAATGTTCCTTCTCGACAACCACAACATGAAAATATCTCACCGATTTGCTGATTCTACTGTCTTGCATTGCAGAAGTACTGACGAACATGTGTATTCCGGTATGCACTAAGTGACCCTGTGACCTCAATTTGTTACCTTTTGAACCCAAACTAAAATTTTTTCCAGCCACATATAATATGAATGTATGTTACAAATTTAGTGATTCTAGATCATAGGATTCTCGAGATATACCTCAATCTATAGACAGATAGACGGACGGACAAACAGATGGTACCAACTGCAATACTTCGGCAGCGTGAGTAATTATTGACCTCCAGTTTGCTCAAAAGATGGTCTGAAGACCAGAGCCGCCAACCCCCACCCAGCTAGTGTCTCCATGGTGGACATACTGCGCAATGTCATGACTGATGGTTGAACAGCTACAATTTTGATACCTTACTCCAATGATTCACTATGCCTATAGTGCAGAGATTAAAGTTCTTCACAATCATCCTTTTAAATCAATATCAATTAAACATATCTATATCTCTATCGGAATGAGTAATCACCAATTGTGATCACCACCGTACTGGCGGCTGATTGAGACATTGAGAGCTGTGGATTGCAGAAATAATTGAAGATTTGTTATGTAATTATGCAAATCTCTTTACAAGGATTGGGCCATGATGTTATCCATTAAATAAAATCAATTGAAAACAAGATCAAGACAAGCTATCCCCACCCCACCCCAACCCCACACAATGGATCAGTATAGCATAATGATTGTCTTGCAGTGCAACATCAGAGGAAATTGAACATTAAAAGTAATCACAATTTTACTAATTGGCCCACCATGATTACCTTCACCTTTGTCTTTTCAATACCAAAGTTCATAAGGTTTTTCAGATACCTAAAGGTAACACACAAGCAAAGTTCGGTAAAGATGCCTTCAGTGGAACTTGACTTATCATCCGGAAGCACAACAAAATTTCCTTAATTGGGTCATCATGATTTGACCTTTAACTTTTTTACCCTAAAATTAAGAGGGTTCTTTGGACATTCAAGTTTGATGAAGAACCCTTCAGTAGGACTTGAATTATCATCAGGAAATGCAACCCAGTTTCCTTAATTGGGTCAGGCGTTACCTTGACCTTTGACTTTTTGACATCAAACCGAATAGGATTCTTTGGGAGTACAAGGATTCTTTGAGAGTACAAGGGCACATTACCACCAACATTTCCTGATGATAGCCCTAGTAGAACTTGAGTTATCGCATGGAAATGAAAGCGTGGACATACAGACAGAAAAAGCATATGCTATACACACTCTCCCCGATATACATCCATGGGGAGCATAACAAGAAAAGTCAAAGCATATAATTATCTATTATACTGCTACTGATAGCCATATTACATTTTCTTCTGATGATGTTCAATTTTGATACTCTCTCCCCGATATCATCCAATGTACATCTGAAATTATATACTGATCTGACAAATCTTTGTAAAGTTATCGCATCGAAACTGATTTCCAAGATGGCTGTCATCATTGGTGGTCATATTTAATTTCAGATTATGACCAGTCAGTTTCGATAAGTTTCCTCTCCAACACCTAGTCTGATGTAGCAATGAAATTTTAGATGGATCTGACTAGCCTTTGAGGTGTTGATGTAGAAATTCAAAGAATTTGGCTTCATGCCACAGGCATCTGTATGATGCAACGTAGGTTATAATCTGAGAGGGTATAACAAAGAATAACTCAGAAGAAATCATAAACAAACATCTGCAAGATGTTATAAATGTTTCCTATGCATGATACACTATGCCACCGCTTACAACGGAACATTGTATTTATTGCTCATATAAACTCCCAAATAACATGTTTATTTATCTCACCAAAAATCACAGTTAGTGTTAGTTATGACAAGCTTACAGAAGCGATCTAAAACCACCTGTATAAATCACACACAAACATTCGCTTGGCTCATGTCCATTGTTGATGATGCATTGACGTTTCTGTAGACAGAGTCTTAATCTACCCCCTGTCTGCATATATCATTATAGAAAATCACAATATTGAATGAATCAGGATGCCTGAGATAAAGTGACAGAAGTCAGGTAGGAATATCCTATCGCGCTGATGATAAGCCATTATTCAAGATAGCATGTTAAAGATTCGTTGTTCCCTGCAACATCTTTATCCCAGAAGACAAGGTGCATGTCACCAATATATTGTTGAAATTAAACCCCAATGAATGAATTCTAGTTCCATATTAAATGCTTATAGATAAGCTAATTCAGGCTATTAAAGACTGCACCATAACAGGAAGTCATGGAAGCTAATTACCATGGCATCAACGTCCAATTATAGACACATGAACCCTGTGGATAAATGTGACTTCAATGCTTCAAGTATGGTTGAGTAGAATTTGGATGTCTCTGCACAAATGGTGTCAAAAGCGCTGCAATTTCACCATTAATCACAGTGCTCAGTGAACACAAGCTGTAGCAGTATACCCCATTCCCCTCTCGACTTGAGAACTGTGTGTACTACATAAGCTAGGCTTCAAGGCTCTTCAAGCTTTCTCAGAATTCTGTGTATAATGCAAGCTAATTTTCAGGTTTTTCAAAGCTTTCTCAGAACTTTGTTTACTCTGCAAGCTAGTCTTCAGAGTCTCTCGAAGTTCTCCTCAGAACTTTGTGCACTATGCACGGCTTCGGATTAAAATGGACTGGATGCTTGCAAGGTGTTAATAGAATCTGAATACCAGTTCCAGTGTGCTACCATACTAGATACATGTCAGATACTGTTTCACTTACTACACACAAAGGAGTTCATAAAACGACTGCGTCTACTTCCACAATTAAGATATATACTGTGATCATTGCGGGAACATAGCCAGCACATTTAGGGTGTCTTGGGTCATCTACCTTACATTTATATGCAGACTTGCACAATGCAGCTACATGTACAATTAACATATACATGTTTTGAAGGCACTCTATGTACATCAATGTTGAGGTATTTTTTGTGATTATCAGGAAGCACCACAGAAATATTATACTTCTTTAATCTTTGAATCTGTTCAAGAAAATTAAAATTTGGTCATAGAAAATGTCCATTTGGAGACCAAGAGAAGACTATTTTTTTTAAATTTACCACTGGAATGACTGGCCCCGTTATCGAGCCAGTCATCCCAATGATAAATTTTCAAAAATAGTCTTCTCTTGGTCTGCAAATGGACTTTTCTCAAAACCACTTAGAAACCATTTTTGGCTGATATGAGGGTTAAAGGGGTAAATGGTCAGATTTGATCAATAAAATAGTGGTTTTCTCAGATGAATATTCTCTAGGAAGCATTGTTATCAAATGTCAGCACAACTTCTTCAGGACGCGTAATGTTTATGTACTGTTAATGAACTCCAGCCACTGTGATTCATTCTATGTGCAAGAAACTATGCTCGAGCAGCTTGTCAACTGCTCAAACTGCAGAAAATTTGTCATCTTGGGTCACTGTGACCTGGAACATTGACGCCAACATCAACAGACAACTTCGAACCCCCACAGACAACATTCCACCCAAGATTGGTGAATATCCCTTCGGTAGAAATGAAGATATCAGCCTGGACATACATGCATGCACCCACACATGCATGCATGTATGTACACATGCATGCGCACAGACACATTTCCCCCACTTAGTAAGAAAGGAAAATATCAGCAACCAACATAAAAGTAAAGGATGAACCATTGAAGCCCAATAGGACGATGGCAGCCTCTGCGTAGCGGTACCACTGCACTTTGCATCTGCAGTAGTTGCTTTAATGATGTTTATGCTTGGTCAACTGCTTTGTCACTCCTAATCAACTGTTTTGTCACTCCTAATCAACTGCTCTGTCACTCCTAATCAACTTCTCTGTCACTCCTAATCAACTGCTGTCACTCCTAATCAACTACTCTGAACTACTAGCCGTAAGGTAGGCTTTTTGAAGCTAAAATTCAAATGAATTTCAACTAGCTTGTTATTTCAACTAGCACGTTATTTCAACTAGCATTTGTTATTTCAACTAGCATTTGTTATTTCAAATAGCATTTGTTATGTGGCATATGGGTTAGCACATGAATAACTAATTTGGTTAAAGACAGAACCAGTGATTCCAGTGACAAAAAACCCTTTTCTTGGACATTTCTTAAAACGACAAAAGAAGTCCAGTTTAAGCATTACCGGGTAAAATCTTTAATCCTTGAAATTCCAGGTCAATTACAAGACTAGTCTACAGGAAAGCTGTTGATTATATTAAAACCCATTTGGCTGAAATGTGATTCTGTAACAATTCTCTGTCAAATTAGCCTATTTCCTATAGAACTGTTTGTCTGAAATTGACACTGGGATTTCAAGGGTTATAGGGTACTTGATTTATTTGTTGCTTTTTTTGCAATCACTCTTCACGCTAAAACTATATGATATAGTACTTCGCTTTCGATGTCCCATCAACAATATCAACACCATGCATATAGCAACATGCTTTCAGAAAGAACATCAATCTTCCTTCAGTATTCCAGTACAAATTCTGATTGAAAGACAGTGGTCAGCGTATATAGAATTAACATTATAATGGACTCATGGGTGGTGACCAGGTGAGCCAGGAGAAACATCTGACAAAATACCAAAGCAATGAATCTAATTCCGACACATTCATGTATAAGCAGGAGAGGGAAATGATCAGACATCTGATTTGAAACTAATTAACCCTTTAATGGTCAAATTTGGTCGAGAAAACTTAAATATTTCCCTTTTGAAAGTCCATTTACAGCGAATGAGCACTCTTTTTCAAAATTTACCACTGTAATGACTGGCTCGGTTAACGAGCCAGTCATTCCAGTGGTACATTAAAAAAAAATCATCTTCTCTTGCCCTGCAAATATCCTTTCTGCAAGACCACTTCAGTGGCTGGTTTTGGCTGGCATAACCAGTAAAGGTTTAATGCTGCATTGAACACATGTACCTAAAACTCCCTGTAAAATATACATCTAAATGCATTGGTCAGATACTGCGGATGCTGGGCAAACGTTGATTGTGTATACATTTACAAAATAGATCATAATTTTAATGTCCAGCTTTGTCTCAGCATCATGTCTCCACTCCCACACCCCTACTCCAAATACTAGTCATTCTTTAAAAATTCACACTCGAAATCAAGATTTCTGTTAAATAGAAAGTATAACTCAAAGCTGAACTGACAAGATTAGATACTCAATATTAACCACAACCAGTAACATATTGAGCCTATGCTGATTCGGATCAGGTAACTCTCCAGGTATTGATACTTTGAAAAAACCCAGCTAATCTCTCATAGGATAAATAGTTGAAATCCCCCCACAGACCCCGCCCCGCCCCCCTTGTGGGTTGGTCTGTTGTTTTATTAACCACTATAAAAACATACTTACCATTCAATCACTACTTGCTAAATAAATTATCTGCATTTAGCTATCAGAATAAGATTTTTATGCCTGCATACACACCTCCCCATGCCTATTCCTATTAATATGGACCCTCAACCAGGCTACTGGCTGAGTCCATCTCCAGCCTACTGACTGGCATCAGTCTATACTCACCCCATAGTGACGCTTGTCACTAAGTGCGCTTGCGCATGCGCACTGGAGCCCAAATAGGAAACAGATTTACTTTTCTAAATTTAAGTGCTAAATATAGAAGGCCAAATCTCAAATCTTACCACGCGGGGTGGCTGAGACCGGGTCGTAGTGATTGAACGGTAAGTATGCTTTTATAGTGGTTAATAAAACAACAGACCAACCCACAACGTGGGTCTGTGGGGGGTTGTTATTACACCACAAAAACATCCATTACCGTTCAATCACTACTTGCTAAACCTGTAAACTTGGTCAGTGCCTCATTTAAACATTAGGTGGGAGGAGATTTGAGAATTAACAAACAAGGATAAAAACCAAACCAATCTTATCCAAATGTTAATAACATAACATAATAGTGCACATAACTCAATCACACCGTGATTAACAAATAAGGATAACTTGAACTTAAAGAAATAAATAAAAACAAAAAGAAGATTCTCACCATTTCATAGACGCACAGTCCTAACGAAAATGATGGGAAGTGCTTGGTAAATGGTCTTCGGCTTTTTTAGTTAAAATAGTAATGTTACGAAAGAAGGAGGCTGCTGCACTCTGGTCTTTGAGATAAAAAGATGTAAAAGTGGATTCAGATTTCCATCCTGCCACCTGCATGACCTCATCCAAAGATGAACCGGCAAAAAGAGCGAAAGAAGTAGCCATGCCTCTAACGTCATGGGCTTTAATATGGGAGAGATTAATTTGATCCGGTGAGGCTCGTAACAAAGCTTAATTGTCCCACAAATCCATCTGGCAATCGTAGATTTTGAGACCGGCTTAGATAACTCTTCCGCATAGGAAACCCATAAATGGGGTGGATCGACTCTTAAAATTGGTTCGCTGTTTATAGGTTCTTAATGCCATAACAGGACACCAAAATTTATCGGATGGCGAAAAAGACGATAAAGATTTTAAAATGATCGGACTAGCAGGAAAACGGGTAGACTGAGTTTTAGATAAAAAGTCCCTTCTGGGATATAAAACCAAACCGTCTCCTGAAACTATAAATCTTTCCTTTTCAGCCGAAAGAGCATGAACGTCTTCTAGCAGAGGCAGCAGCAACAAGGAAAACAGCTTTGAGAGTTAAAAGCTTAATAGTAATAGAAGAAATATGTTCAAAATGGCGACCTGCCAAAACTTGAAGAACCAAAGCCAAATTCCAGGAAGGTAATGACTTAGCAATCGGAGGACGAATATTACCTAGAGCTCTAATAAAACTATTAAGAGTCTTAGTATCCTTGACATCAGCATTCAAAAGACAAGGAAGGGAAGATGCCAAAGAAAATCTATACCCCCTGACCGTATTAGCTGATAAATGTAATGAATCAAACAAATAAGATAAAAAATCTAAAACTTGTGGTATAGAAACAGAATTGGGCACGAAACCTTGGTCTGAACACCACTCACCAAAAATTTTAAGTCGACCCTTGTAAACTTGACGGGTCGATGCCCTTCTGGCAGTCAATAATTTCCTGAGATCTAGAAGAAACCTTATTCTCGAGGACCTCAGACCCGAGATTCTCCAAACACACAGATTGAAGATTTCTGGATTTGGATGCACACAAAGACCTCTCACTTGAGATAGAAGGTCCTGGGATACTGGAAGAAGACGAGGAAAGTTGACCAGAAGATCTAGAAAGTCTACAAACCAAATGCTCTTGGGCCAAAATGGAGCTATCAGAAGAATCTCGCCATCTTGGTCCTTGACCTTCTTCAAGATTAACAGAATCAAAATTGTTGGAGGGAAGGCATAAGCGAACATTCCTGTCCAGGACTGAGACAGGGCATTCACCACCAATGCTTGACTGTCCGGAAAAGGAGACATGTAAGAGGAGATCTGGGCATTCAGAGAGGTCGCGAACAGATCTACTAGAGGACGATCCATAAGATTGAAAATCGCTCTGACAACCGACTTCTTTAACTGCCACTCTGTGTGGGCGAACTTGCTGGGATGTGACAGTTGGTCCGCTAGAAAATTCAGACTGCCTGTGACATGTGAGGACACTAGAAAAATCTGCCTCTTGCGGCACCACAAGAGAAGATTCCACACTTCTAAACAAAGGACAGATAACCGTGTACCCCCCCTGCCTGTTGATATAAGAGACCACTGTCGAATTGTCCGACCGAATCGAGACTTTGAGACCTATCACCAGATCTGACCATGAAAGGAGAGCCTTCCTGACAGCCCACAACTCCAGAATGTTGATATGGGCTGTCGACTCCTCCAGGGACCAAAGGCCGGAAACTGACAGGGAATTCCAGACTGCTCCCCAACCCTCCTGGGAAGCGTCTGTGAAGATAATTGCCTGAGGAGAGGACTTTACCAGTGGAACAGCCATCAGGAGCAGAGAACGATCCCTCCAAAAATCTAGATGAGGGATCAAATGTTCTCTGATGGGAATCTGATGGTAAATTGAGTGGATTGACTGCTTCCAAAGGGACATTAAATAGATTTGCAAGGGTCTTCTCATCAGCGCCGCCCAAGGAATCACTTTCTCTATGCTGACCATCAGACCTATCACTCTTAAAAAGAATCTTGCTCTTACCACGGGAGAAGAAGAAAGGATTTCCATTGCCACTGATAAAGCCTCTATCCTTGGGTCTGAGGGAAAGACTAGAACCCGGGCCAGGTCGAAAGAAACGCCTAGATGCATAAAGGTTTGAGATGGAACTAGGCTTGATTTCTTTAGATTTAAAATCCACTCTAGGTTGCATGCCAGACTGCAAACTACGGAAGAATTCCTGAGAGAATTGAGGATGACCTTGCTTTTACCAACCAGTCGTCTATATAAACGTGAAGATGGATAGAACAACGGTGTACAATTCCTGCCACGGCTGAAACTAGACGGGTAAAAAGGAAAGGAGCCGTGGTCAGGCCGAAGGGCATGGCGCGAAACTGCCAAACTCGATCCTTGTAGGCAAACCTCAGGAACTTTCTGAAGGCAGGGTGAATAAGAACATGGAAGTAGGCGTCCTTTAGATCAATGGAAGACGTCCACATTCCCTGATCCAGATTGGAAATGATCTGGGAAACCGTCTCCATCTTGAACTTGGGGGTGAGAATCATAAGATTTAACGTCTTCAAATTTATGATGGGACGCCAACCTCCTGTTTTCTTGGAAACTAAAAAGATGATCGAGTAGTAGCCTTCTTCTATTGCCCTCTTTACAATCATGGATTCCAACTCCTCTTCCAAAGCTACCAGTTTTTCCGGATTGGAGGGAACCGGAGTCCAACTGGGGAAAGGGAGAGAAGAGGAGGATGACGGATCCATGATGGAGCATAACCCCAACGTATCTGAGACACTAGCCAGGAGTCCTGAACGAGGGCTTGCCATTTCTCCCAAAACAGAGAAAGGCGCTCTCCTACTGGCACGTTGGGTAACCGGCACTGGACCGATTGCTCCAAAGGGAGAAGAAGAGGGGGAGGGATGGGGAAAGGAAGAGAGAAGGTTGGACCTACCCGGAAATAGTCCATACCTTCAAACTCTCTTTCCCTGAAACCCTCTAAAGGAAGAATGACCTCTGGACCTGGAACCAGCACGGCGAGAAGGGGTCTGACCCCCTCTCGCCCAAAAAGAAGGCGGCTGCCTCACTAGAGACCTCGAACGATGTGAGGAAATAGAATCGAAGTGATCCTCCTTCGTGGATCGATCCTGGCAATTGGACGAAGACAGATTAGAATTATGGATGACCCTAGAAGGAGAAGCCCCAAATTGATCAGGTTTGAGGCTCTTTCTTCTAGAAGAATTAGGACTTCTCACAGAAGCCACATCTCTTTTCAAGGATGGATTAGAAAACAAAATCTGAGTCTGAAGCTCCCCAGAGGCCTTCAGGCGCTCAGATTCCACACAAATTAAATTAGGAGCCAACTGTCCAAAAAGATCTGTACCAAACGGGGATGCAACCACAAGCCTCTGCTTCAAAGCGCTAGAAATCCTAACCTCAGAGAGTTTCCTAGATCTACGCTTGGAAGTAATAAAACCCAAAGACTTACAAACAGAATTGAGTGAGCCGCGAGACAAATAAGCCAAAGAACGAACGACTGACAAAGGAACTTGATCACCCCGTTCTTCAGCCTTAAGAACGGCCTCAGATAAAAGAGCAAGAAAATTAAAGGACTTGAGCTGAGATATGCAAACAGACTCCCATTTGGAAAGGTCATTAGAATATTCAACCTTGGAAGCATCCTTTAACTGAGATGAAAGAACCTCCCAAGCGGAACCAGAGAGACTGAGTGGAAGCAACCTACAAATAGGCCTCCTTAGGAATTTGAACAGGAGAATCGTACTTAGCAACAAGAGAAAAGTCAGTATTAGTGGAATCATTAACAAAGAAATCTAGCATATCAACAACTAAATTATCAATAGGCAGCACCTGAGGAGAAGAAGAGGAAGGATCAGATGTAGAGAGAGCGGATCCGAAAGAAGGATCCATAGCAAATTCCTCCTTAAGAGAGAGAGAGAGAGAGAGAGAGAGAGAGAGAGAGAGAGAGAGAGAGAGAGAGAGAGAGAGAGAGAGAGAGAGAGAGAGAGAGAGTAGATGTGATCCACCTGTGAGCCATGGACCAGTCTTCCGAAGAGCCTTTAACTGGGCAAAACCTCTTCAGATCCCTGGCCTTGACCGACTTGGGAGCAGAAGGAAGAGAAGGAAGAAGAGGAGGAGAAAAAGAAGAGATGAGAATAGATGAGTCACCTGACACTAAAGATTCACCTGCCCTAGAAGAAACTGGAGAAGAGGGTCTACTAACCGATTCAGGAAAAGAAGAAACCTGTGAAGAGGAAAAAGAATCCCTACCCTGATCCTGACTAGAAGATAAACAAGAAAACCTCGAGAATAGAAAAATGAGCAGAAACAAATGAACGATCTAAAGAAGAATCCCTCACCACGGAAAACAAGGAAAAATCTAAGCCTGAATCAACAATTTGAAATTCTAGTTCAGGGGAAGCAACCCCAGAAACGATCGGATCAAGATGATGAAAGGATGGAGAAGCCGAAGAAGCAGAACAGGAAGAAGGAAGAGAAGAGAATGAATGAGAGGAAGAAGAAAAAGAGGAAGGATGATCCAACTAACCATGAGAAGAAAGAGAAGAAAGACGGGAGAAACCCGGAGGAGGAAGAGAGGATTTAAAGAGAGCAGAGGCGTTAGACACATGACTAGAAGAAAAATCCTTGGCCGAAAGAGAGAGAAATAGAATTAGAGTGAGAAGATGAGGAGAAAGAAGAAGACCTAGAAAAAGATGGATTCACAACGGCATCACGAAAGGAAGGAGAAAACTGAGAAGATAAATCAACATCAACTACCTGAGAAGGAAGAAAAGATTCATAGTTGGAAGCTACTGAATCCTGAGAAGCCCGTTGAGAAATTTCCGAAACAGAATCACCAAAACTCCTATCATCCAAAATCCTAGAAAAACCTAAGCAATTTTGATCTCTCGCTAAACCGGAAGCTAGCTCCAAACCGGAAGTCTATCCGAATCTGACCGACCCGGAAGTACACCTCTAGGACCGGAAACGGAAGTGTACCGACCAGAATCCAAACCGGAAACGGAAGAAGTGTACCGACCAGAATCCAAACCGGAAACGGAAGCACTTCTACTGGAAGTCGGAGTCCTCAGACTCTGGATATCCGGAATGGCCGGAAGCGCTGTTGAAACCGGAAACGGAACTAGGTACCGGATCTTGAAGACCCGGATGTCCTACAAAAACGGAAGTCATACCGGAAATGGACGGAACGGAGGTGGCAACCGGATCTTGACGACCTGGATTACCTACTAAACCGGAAGTCCTACCGGAAACGGATGGCACAGAAGAAAGAACCGGATCCTGAAGACCCGGATGTCTTGCTAGACCGGAAGTTAAAACGGAAACTGACGGAGCGGCGGAAAAAGGAAGTAAACCCGAGTCCAGAGGACCCGAGTCCACCACAATGGAACCGAAAGAACTAGCAAGACTATTCTTGGCAATGGGCGATCTAGAAAGAACCTTGACGACTGGTACAATCGAAAAATTGGCATTTGCATAAGGTCCAGCCTTATGGACGTCAGCCTCAGCCTCCGCCACCACTGCTTGTGGGTTATGCCCGTCACCCTCAAGTCTTAGGTAGGTTTGACCCCGTGCACTACATGAGTCCACCTTCGAGAGCTTAGTCCCTCTAGACTTCTGCTTCAGAGATTTTTTAACCTGCATGGAGGTTAGAGGGACCGGTTTCCCCCATTTGCGGGCCTGCTAGCCTTCGGGCTATCATCGGAACTAGAAGAAACATCCTGTTTCTTAGCCTCATTTATTGCAGACGATATCCTTTCGTCAAGGGATTTCATCAAAACAGATGCGAACGATTCAAATCTTGCAAAGAGCTAGCACGGCGTCTGAATTCGCCGAAGAGGCTCCCCCCCTCCGTTGCTACCGGTAAAGAAACATTAGATTGTGCAAACGACACAGCTTTCGCCTTGCTAGCAACAGAGGTAGAGGAAGGACGACCAGAGGGCAGCGGTTGTTTAAATGGTAAATCTTTAAAAAAAGGCCTTAGACACCGAGATCGGCCAGCCTTTACAGATCCCACACATCATTGAGAAGGTACAAGTGGTACAGATTGCACAGACATGCCCGGCAAATTCAACTGAGTGATGGCGATCACACTTTGACGACATACATTTTGTCTTGTCAGACGATTTAGCGGACTCCTAAAAATGAAAAACGTAACAATGAAGAATATCGCTTAAAATCGTAAAAAGAAGACTAGAAAGATAAAAATCATTTCTTAAAAAGGAGGGAAAGTTCAAATCAGAAAGCAAAATCCCTACCGACAAGAAAGCAAACTTGGAAAGGGATAAATGATAATCCTTATAATGCACTATTAGTAAATTGATAAGGACTCTGAATGACTGCTGGAGTTTATTATATGATGATGAATAATATAGGCAAAGTAACTAAGATACCACGAAGCGAGAACGATCTTTCACGAAAACCGGTAACAATATGAACATAGTTATAAAATACCATATAACCACGAAAATACTTCCTACACATAACTTAGGGAGGATTGACTTCATATTAGGCATAATCTTGTTAATATAGAAGGCAAAAGATGTAGCTGACAGCGCAAAGCACACAAAACTTAGACGAATATTTTAAGCAGTTGTTCTGCAAGCAGAATAATTGAAAAGTGAATCTCTTTCCTATTTGGGCTCCAGTGCGCATGCACAAGTGCGCTTAGTGACAAGCGTCAATATGGGGTGAGCATAGACTGGTGCCAGTCTATATCTGTTAGTAGGCTGGAGATGGACTCAACCAGTAGCCTGGTTGAGGGTCCATATTAATAGGAATAGGCATGTGGAGGTGTGTATGCAGGCATAAAAATCTTATTCTGATAGCTAAATGCAGATAATTGATTCAGCAAGTAGTGATTGAATGGTAATGGATGTTTTTGTGGTGTAATAACAACTATACTTTGATTTTGCAGCAGGTCTCAAATCAAGATATTTTGAAAATGTTGGAAGGGAAACTTAAACTGTGATACTTATTGTTACTAAACATCGTTGTTCTATTAGACCACAATGATTTTCTTGCTAATTAGTGAAAAGCTGCTTTAGTACAGAGTACATTTTTTTGAAGATTGTTAGTCAGGTCTTGATAGAATCAATACACAAAATATGCATGAATAATTATCAAATCTGAATCTAGACCCACATAAGTACCAAGAAATTACTCGCATCAATTTCTATAGGGTATATATATTTTAACAAGCTAGTTCCACTATAATTTAAGCTTAGTCTATAAAACGGAATGGATTAACCCCATTCTTAACTAGGGTTTCACAGTATTAGAAAAATAAGTATCGGTATCGATATCAATTTCCATACTTACTGGTATACCTCTAATATCGGAATTATTGCGATGAGCAAAATAGAGTGAGGCTTGAGTAGTAGGATTCCATGTTCAACGTATAACAGCGCCCCTGAAATAGTTACTGAATGTTACAAATTTCCACAATAAAACCAAGAAATTACACAAATCCCGATATTAAGCGCTAAATTATAACTGTCTTCAGTTAAATCATATCCCAAAACGGCTTAAATCCCCCCAAAATCAGCCTTACAAATGATTAGAATTTGCCACAAAATTACAACTATTTCGCGACCCACGCAGACATTGTCATTTCAATAGTTCCTGCATGGAGATTACGAGATAACCCTTGACCAGCTCGCAGCTCGTCCCAAATAAACTCGGCCAATGAGACATTGGATATGGATATATTCCTGTTTTACTAATTTTCTGGGCTGCTTGTATTGATATATATACATATATATATCTATATATATATATATATATATATATATATATATATATATATATATATTTATATATATATATATATATATATATATATATATATATATATATATATATATATATATATATGTGTTATTCAAACTCTACATACATGTGCTCAGTACTCTCACTCGGTACTGTGCTATATACATTGTATTCTAATACTTTTTAATGCAAACATTTATATAGCAAGGTTTACATGTATCTATAATAATTAGACATGGCATTAACCTTTAGCCCTATTCATCAGTAAAAAATCGGCAATAGAACTAAAAATAAGATCTGCTGAATGTTGACCTTTTGGACAATGATTTGACTGAAAGATATAACTATCTATTGGTAACAACAATTTTTATTTTAATTGTTTTAAATATTAACGGAGAAGCCAACCAAAAATGCCTTTTGCGCTGGTCTTGATGAAGGATCATATATATGCATGCTAAGAGACTATTTTTGAAAATTTACCAGTGGAATGACTGATTCCATAACTGAGCCAGTCATTGCATTGTTAAATTAAAAAAAGTCTTCTCTTATCATGCAAATGGACATTTGCTAATGATGAATCTAGTTTTTCTTGGCCAATCTTGGGCATTAAAGGGTTAAAATATAACAATATTGATCTCAAGTAAATGTTGGTATGGAATTGATAAAATGGAATTGGAATTGGAATTGACCGTGTCTGGGTGGAATTGGAATTGATAAAATGAATTGATGTGGAAACGGAATTGGAATTGATAAAATGAATTGAGGTGGAATTGGAATTGATAAAATGGAATTTACCTCATCCCTGATATATATATATATATATATATATATATATATATATATATATATATATATATATACCACATAATAAATACACTTTCCATGAAAACCTGTTGGACGAATTTGCAACGGGACGAAACCACCAGGAATTGTGAAAATCTTCGCGCATGGCTCGCACACAAAATTCTGAGAAATTTTAGTCTTTCAAGGGAGATAACTCTGGAGAATAATGACAGATGTTGCCGAAACGAAATCATGACAGTGGCCGCGTCTATCCCTAATCTATTCGCTAAGAAAATGCGAGTGTAGGTTTAAAACTTTCTGAGATATGGTCCGGACACGAAAATTCAGTCAAATTTTTAGTCTTTCAAGGGAGATAACTCTGGCAAATAAGGACACCATTAAATCATGACACATCATCTATTACTAATTTATTTGCTGAAAAAAACCCAGAAATGAAATAGATGGACGGACACACAGAGATGGATGGACAGATGGACCGACGGATGACAGACAGCATCACATAATGCGAACGCACATTTTGCAGCTGTATATGCACTTCGTCCCGGTGTATACAAATAGTCTTCTGGCCAGCGAATTCATAGTTCAGTGGCAAAATTTTCTTGACACATTCTGAAATAAATGCTTAACAAACAGTATGATGATTTTTACTGCATACTGTAGTGAAGCTAAAACAAGATTATTTTGAAAACAAGCTGCCTGAAAGATATGAAAAAAACTTCCGACAGATTGTTTTCAAAATAATTAACAGTTTGTTAACTGTTATACTTGATTTTCTTCTGGATGAAATGTTGAAATGTGCTAAAAAGCTTGTTGATGAAGATGCTAATGGACTGCATAGGTGGTGGGGTGGGGATGGTGTGTGTGTGTGTGTGGGGGGGGGGGGTAAGTAGGGTGTGTGGGGTGTGGATATAGGTCTCTAAACATCTGTTAAACATAATGATCAGTTGAATACAGCCACAGGCATCACAGATGCTGACCATTTCCACTGGTCAAGTACTTGTGTATATTGTCAATTGACCACTACTGGACCTTTTATCTTAAGGGTATATTCCTCAGGTATTAGCTTAGAGTCTAATTGCTCTGAAGATAATGGGGGCAGATCTATATAACAATATTTGGACAGGGTCCCTAGAGAGAGTGGTAAAGCAATCTGGTATGTTATCCATTGATGGAGATCACATGTGATTCCTATAATGTGGCAAATTAACACTTTAACCATTAAATTTCTTAAAGAAAATATCAATTTCCTCATAGAAAATGTCAATTTGCAGGCCAAGAGATTATTTTTGAAAATTCATCACTGGAATGGCTGGCTTATCGAGCCAGTCATTCTAGTGACAAACTTTCAAAAATAGTCTTCTCGTTTTGCAAATGGGCATTTCTCAAGACTACTGCAGAAGGTATTTTGGCTGGCTTGAGTGTTAAAGGTTAACCCTTTAATGGTCAAATTTGGTCAAGAAAATTTAAATACTTTCTTATTGAATGTCCATTTACAGGCCGAGAATACAATTTTTGAAAATTTATTGCTGGAATGACTGGCTTGGTTATTGAGACAGTCATTCTAGTGATAAATTTTCAAAAATTGTATTCTCACAGCCTGTAAATGGACATTCCAAAAGACCATAGCAGAGGCCGATTTTGGCCAGTAGGACCATTAAAAGGTTAAGCTAGTAATGATTCCTCCATTGACCTCCTAATGTCTCTTGATCTAATCTAACCCATACTGTCCATGACATATTGATCTAATAATCCATGATCTTATCCATTGATCCTACATGACCCCTGACATTGACCATTGATCTGATGACCCCAAAACTGAATCTGTTTCAGATATTCTTCAGTATAACTGTACACTGAACATTTGGTCAAAATATGATCTTAACATCTGTTAATGTGTACAATCATGCTTAATAACCTGAGCGAGTGCACACATTACACTGAGTTTTGAGAATTTGTTTGTTTTGAAGCAGTAGAAATAGCATGGAACATGTAATTTATGCACACATGCATAGACGAAAATGCATTCACCCACATAATAATAATAATAATAATAATAATAATAATAATAATAATAATAATAACAAGAGGCCCAATGGGCCTGTATCGCTCACCTGGAACAATGGCACTTCAACTAATCTTACTTAAGTTTTACATCCATCGGTGTCACTTCCAATGACTTTCAGTCAAATGGTTTAGTTTTCGAGATATTGACAACAACCTCTGGACTGTTATTTTGCATTAGTGATTTTGAACAATGTTTAAGCGAAAATAGATGATATCAGTGCTAACTACAGCTGGTTTCTTAACTGTCTCACTACTGCAAGCAAGTGCAGCCAATAATTCCAATTTTCAAAAGCTCTTGACTTGTTGAATATTTTGAAAACAAATTGACTGAAAGTTGTTGGTGGCTTAGCCACCAACAACTTTCAGTCCAATTGTTTTCAAAATATTTATCAGGTTCAGAGATATAACCTTTGGAATATGTCGTCTGCAAAAACTCAGCAGTCAGACGGTTACTAGAGGTTTAAATACAATTGAAGAAAATGGTCTCTAAAGGCAGGTAGGTGGTCATTATAGCAGGTTATTCCCCACCACCACACAATCCATTTAACACATGCGAATCTGGCTTAATCACCAAGTTAGCAGCAGGGGTAGGGTGAGCTGGAGTTGATTTAGAAAATAATTTGGACTGAAAGTCAGCAACAACTTTCATTGCTGCCTAAGGCAGCAACAACTTTCAATCAAATACATTTCAAAATATTTTTAAGAGCATAGATGTCAGAGCAGATAATACATATCTTAAATATTTTAGCAGTATTGGAAAGGTTAATCTGTTAATTGGAGTTTAATATCTACTTTGGCAATAAAATCTGACATGGTGATAAATCAATGGAAGGTGGGAACAAACCTGTATTTGCGCTATGAAAGTGAGACTGCAAATATTTAAGGGGTGATAACTTTGGCATTTGATGTCCTATCAGTTTCATTTTCACAACACAGATATCAGATGCCGGCTTTAACTTTATGACCAAGCTTGGTGTCAATCCATCAAGAAATAGCAAAATGAGCCACCATTGTTGGTGATGGACAGACAGATGGATGGACGGACATACAGACGATGCATGGGGTCATCGCCATATGACAGCTGACTGACAAGTAAGCTGAGTTAAGAAAACCAATTTCGGCTTCAAAATCCATCAAATAAAAAACTTGAATATAGCAGTCAAACATGCTAAAATTTGATTGGTCCATGGCGGCCATGTTTTTTTTACCTATCAACTTCCCATGAAGAAACTTTAATGGCCCTTAGTCCATAATCATATCCCCAAAATTTCAGCCCGATCCATTCAGCGGTTCTGCAGAAATTGTTTTCACGAAAACTAGGTCATTCAAGATAGCCGCCAAACCATTTGGCCAATCAAGTTCCTTTGAACAAACTTGGTTCAGCTCTTGCCCTATATATTTCGTGAGTTTTTAATTGATCCACCAAGCGGTTTCGGAGAAGATTTTTAAAGACATTTCCTAAAATCGGCCAAAATCCAAGATGGCCACCGGCCAAATCGGCCGATCAGCTTTGTTTGAACAAACTTGGATCCCTATGCCATAAGGATACTTCCTGCCAAATATAATTGAAATCGGCCCAGTGGTTCTTGAGAAGAAGTTGTTTAAACAAAAAAGTTGACGGACGGATGGATGGCCGGACGGACGGATGGACCCTGGATGGTCGCCGTGGCATAAGCTCACTTGGCCATTCTGGCCAGGTGAGCTAATGATTAAATCTTTATTTAACGAGGGTACATCATCAATAAAAACTGATCTTCCTGAGACCCTCATAGAGTAGAGTATGTACAGAAGAAAGAGTGCACATGCACACCTACACACAAACATACATGCATGCACGCACACGCAACCACACAGATGCACGCACGTGGGACTTTAGTCTGAGAGTAAGTTTTCTTCATCCAACTAACCAATATCTGACAACAAATAGAAATATCAGATATTAATCCCGCTAGCTAAGCTACCTTTTAGAAGATTTTAACCCAAGCTGGAACGAACGCTCACATCAGCCAAACTGAAAAGGCTTTGTCATGTCAACTTAGCTATAAGGAACACTTTCATGTGACACCATTACATAAAACATGGCTTAGTTTTCATCTGCTATTATATAGTCACCAATGCATTAACACTTACATTAACAATTACGCAAACCAGCCAAAAATCGCTTCTGCATTGATCTTGTGAAATGTCAATCATCATCTAACGACCAAGAAACAGATATTTTACAAAAATGCAAAACCAGTAAAATGACTGACTGGCCAGCATTGACTAATTTTTACAATTAAATTTAGCAAAGACCATTTAACAGCAAACTATACTCCATAATTCTGCTGCAAAATAGTCACTATCTTGTACATCCTTCCACGTACCATATTTTAACCACTTAACACTCAAGCCACCGGTCTCTCCGGTGATCTTCAGAAATGCTAATTTTCATAACACGAGCAGATTATTTTTTACCATGTCTCACTAGAATGACTGGCTTGATAAGGGAGTCAGTCATTCCAGTAATAAATTCTAAAAAATAATCTCTTGGTGAACAAATGGACATTTTTTAATGAGAAAAATCAAATTTTCTTGAACAAATCTGAGGATTAAAGGGTTAATGTCATGCCAATAAAGTAATACTAGATTATTGACAGACTTCGCAGAAGCACAATCCCAACTGATCTCTTGTCACAAGGTAGCAACGTACGAAATATAATTTTAATCTCTTCC
The DNA here is from genome assembly GCA_034401795.1 of Chaetoderma sp. LZ-2023a. NCBI lineage: Eukaryota > Metazoa > Mollusca > Caudofoveata > Chaetodermatida > Chaetodermatidae > Chaetoderma > Chaetoderma sp. LZ-2023a. The sequence continues at coordinate 124,697,600 of CM067373.1, read as the reverse complement.
TGTGTTTGTAGTACTATGTGATTGATTTGATGGAAATGGGAAGATGTCAAGTCGGTATCGTGCTATGGTAAAGGCCGGCACACAGAAGAGCTAGTAGCTTAACAAACGGGTGCAAGAGGCCGTTTGCTAAGCTGAAAGACCAAGCGCAGTTAGAGCGCACACGGTAAGCTAACAGTGCCGCTATTATGGCACGACTAATTTTTCCTAAATATCATTTATAACTTTGCTTGAGATGGCATTTAAAAAATCATATGAGAGCGCTGTGAGTTGTAATTGGATTAATTGATTAATTCAGCTAAGGTTTAGCTTTGTTCAACACACACATGATGAGTTTCTCAGCACAAACGAATGAAATTATCAAACACGATAGATATTTTCCTCATGGTTGTTTGACTCAGCAAAATTTACTGCACACGAGAGCTATCGGCTTAGCAGACAGTCTCGCATGCCTGTTTGCTAGCTGATTTCTCTCGTGTGCACCCCATATACAGGACTGGAATGCTATATAACCTTTACATTGTATATTTTGAAAATGCAAGACTCGGATGATCTCAGGCCACACATTTAATCCACGGGATACCTGAAGAATTTTGATACACTTACATTTGTCTCATTCTCTAGTTTCCGGGGTGGTCCTCAGAATTCATGGATTGAAGCACTCAAATAAGTAAGCTGAACTCAGCGCAAAGCTATAAAAACTTAGCTGGAATATTTGCAGACTGTACTGTTTGCAAAATATTTGAAAAGTGAAACTGTTTCCTATTTGGGCTCCTATGCAAATGCGTGAGCATGCTCAGTGACAGGTGTCACCAAGGAGTACAGACTGGTGCCAGTCTCTATCAGGTCATATGCTGGGTGTGTACCTTAGCAGTAGCCTGGTTGAGGGTATACATAGAAATGAAATAGGTATATGGGGGTTTGTAAGCAAGCATAAAAATCTTATTCTGGTGGCTAAATGCAGAGTCGTTGATTTAGCAAGTAGTGATTGAACGGTAATGGATGTTTTTGTGGTGTAATAACAACTCTAGTTTCCGGGGTGGTCCTCAGAATTCTGGTATACATCAATTTATAATGGCGATATCCTGGAAAATCAGAAATATTTCATGGTTGCAGATGCATGCCATCATGGATCCAGCTAGAGACCGGTCCGCTAAGGAGCTGCATGTTTTTGCAGACAGTTCGCGATCTGATTCGCTCAGTGAAGAGAAAGATGTCACGTGACCCTCTGCATCGTCTTTGAATCAATCACAACCAAGAACATACATGCGCTGCCCGGGCACAAACAGGGGACACCCATGAGACTGTTTGCCGACTCTACAAGCTGAACACTACTGCTTTGGTCATATCTAGTCAGACTTGGTCCAGTCATCTACAAACCTGCAGGTCTACTCACTTGTACCCAATTTTTTATTTCTATTATTCTATTATTTTACTTCTAACTGAAGTTATCAAATGAAAATCAAATATTTTATGATTTTTCAAGAAATCAAGGGGGATAACTCTGGTGGATTTGGACACATTTCACCGATCTACAATCCCCAGCGAGGTCGTGTTAGGAGTTGACATTCTAAATTTGAAATGAATCCATGCAAGCTAACTGAAGTTATTGAGCAGAAACTAAATGTAAATGGATGCACAGACAGCTGGAAGGATGGGACCCTTTCTATAGTCCCCGTCGACGATGTTAGGGGACTAACTAAGCCAAATTAACTATGCCTTTGCATTCACACACAATGTAGTTTGACACAGGGGTGAAAGGAAAGATGACCTGTGGTGGGAGCCACCTGCGGCACTTTCCTTTTAAATAAATAAATATTTTGGTATCTCATCCATCTTGTAAATAGTCCTTTGCACTTCGCATACCCTTTAAAACAATCCCCATCATATCTTGTGCCCATAGAACAGTAGCGGAGAACCGAACCATCTGATCCTGCCACCCTGTCTCGTTCCAATGATTTGCATTTGACAGTGGAATTCAACCCGCGAGGACGAAACACCTCCGTAAATAGTACACATCATTACCCACAGGCACCTATGAGTGTGGATGAATGTTCTGAGCAGCAAATATTTGTAGAGGCAATGCGGCTCCCAAGAGACGGTTGACGTGCCCCCTACATCCTCTCAGGCTGGCGACGAGCTGACGCGTGCCCACTGGCAACAATATATCATCAGTTCTACTAGTTGATGTATAATAGAGGGATCTATCTCTATCACCCAACTACTATGACCTAATAATCAAAATATGGCACTTCTTAGCAGATGTCACAATCAAATTACGTAGGTGTGATATATTTGATAAATCACATGTCATAGATGCTATGTCATCATACCATTGTCTGAATTAGTCTGTTTATATATTTATGATACATAAATAAGTTCTTGTTCTACCTAATATTATAAGAGGATCTTTATATCATGCATATTTTTACATTGACATATTGTTATACATGTGCGTATGCTTACATAAAGATCTAGAATTGTCATACTGAATATACAGATATGATATCTTGACAAAAGAAACGAAATAGCATCTATTTGTCAAACAAACTATTTGAGTTTGCGCAAAACCTTTTAAACATGAAAGCTTTGCTCTCCTCATGACTTTCACGTTACCCATTCACCTGCTATGTCATTCTGTATGTACATTTATGTATATCACACCATTATAAAATATGCACACATCTGCACTAATTCCTCTAACGCTAACCTGCTGTATTAACCATTTAAACCCCCAATTTATTCAAGAAAATTTCAATTTTCTCATAGAAAATGTCCATTTGCAGACCAAGAGAAGACTATTTTTTTTAATTTACCACTGGAATCACTGGCTCGGTTATCGAGCCAGTCATTCCAATGGTAAAATTTTCAAAAATAGTCTTCTCTAGACCACTGCAGAATCCATTTTTGGCTGATATGAGTGTTAAGGGGTTCAAATATTCAACACAAACTGATACACCAAAGACACAGGACTAAAGGCAGCTGCATTGCTCAGCTGCAACATCACTTTTTGAGCAAGGAACTTAACCCATACCTCTCTGATGTCAACATTCTATCTTGGTGTACATTTTTAAACACTTTTTGTTTATGTCATAGACAGCACCATCTCCCACCAAATTTGTTGAAAAATGAACACCAGTTCATTTTTTAATTTAATTTGAAGACTTAAAATTTTGAACTCGAAGTGGTAGAGGGTAAATATGAGCATTTTGGCTGAAAATAATACTATTTCTGTTTGAAACATGAATATCTCATAGTTCAAAATGTAAAACCTTTGACATTAGGGTACAAATTACAAAACTGTTGCTATAAAACAAAAGGATTTAAGGTTGCCACTGCCCTAATCAAACAATTATTTTGAAGTCTCAAATTCCTATTCATTTCAGTCAAAATCCATCTAAAAAAACAAAAGCTCAACTTTGATTGCTTTGTGCTGGCCAGGTTTTTTCTTTGAACAAACTTGATTGGTCATTATATGTGCAATGTTTTGGCTCGATCCTTTCAGCGGTTCTGGAAGAGAAGTCGTAATTGTGCAAACTAGGTTATCTAAAGTCGCTGCCATGTAAATCGACCAATCAGGTTCTTTTGAACAAACCTGGATCCGCTCTTTTTAGATGGTGATAATTGAGTTTCATGTCAATCGGCTAACTGGCTTAGGCGATGATTACAGGCGTTCCTAGAAATATAGTATATCGTATATACAGTATATCGCTGATTTGAAGTGGCATCCTTGATAGAAGTCGCAAACTTATTTTCGAGGTTGAGATATTCTAATTTTTTAGCAGCTTCAAAACATAAAATGCATGGAATAGAGGTTGCATCCTAATTTCAACAGTAAAAGAAAAGATTATTATTGTGTGAATCAATAAATTAGATTTATTCAGTTCTATGCGAAAATTAATTGATCAGACAGCATTAACAATCTCTTCAGATCTATGACTAACAGGTCAAGACATGACTTCATACATTGATGTCTTGCTGAAGTTGTACTTGTTACCCATATGATACCTACTGAATACAGGTTTTTACTATTTCTAATAGAGCAAAGAATCAGCCATGCTATACTTCTAAAATTATCAAAACAGTGTCGTTAAGTTTTATCATTGCAACTGCTAACAGAATGAATGCTACATTGCCACTGACTGGATGCTGCTGCGTTGCCATGGACTGAATGCTGCGGACTGAATCCTGCTGCATTGTCACTGAAATAAAGCGGAATGGCAGCCTTAATTTTCATAATTGGAACGGCTGCTAAGTAGCTACCAATACAGCTTCTGCAATACATTGGTCATAATGGGTACCACAGCAGCCTATTTGTAGTGGAGCTATCTTCCACTGTTTGCTCAACTGATTTACCACTGCTTTACTGCAGCTCTGAGACATTTTAATGTATCTCAAAGTCAACTGCATCTCAACTGGCATTTAGTAAGGGTGCATTCACATTTAGCAAGCAGAAGAGACCTTGAACTCCACACAGGCAAACTACATATACAGTGATTATGCCTCTACTAGTTCATGTCACAGCATTGATTGCCTGCAGAGAACTTGTGCCATTTATTGATGAGAGGCTTAAATGATCGCCCCATCATCTTTAGTCCCTGAAAACCAGGTGGTTCAACTCATGCACATGTGAGACTAGGCACGTAATCTGCACTGCAAACAGTACACTTTATCACTGATAAACGGATGCTCAAATCGTACTAATAACACATCTAACACTTCGATTTGAAAGCCTAGAAAATTATTTCTTAAATTTTACCACTGGAACGATTGACTCGGTTATCGAATGTAAAATTTCTCAAAACCACTGCAGAGGCCAGGTTTGTGCTGGTTTGAACCTTAAAGGGAATTAAAACCTGTACATTTAACCCTTTAACAAGACGGAGAAAGATGGTTTCTATAGTTGTCTTGCTAAATGTTCATTTGCTGCCCAAGATAACACAATTTTAGAAAATTTACCACAGTGATGACTTTCAAAAATAGTCTTCTCTTCGGCTGCAAGTAAACATTTTCCCTGACATTTTAATTTCCTTGAGAAATTTGCAGGTTACGTCTTGTCAAGACTGAACAGAAATACTTAAGTACACACATCAACATATTAATGTCTTCAAGTAGGACACAGAAGGCTCTAAAGTTCCAGTTAAATTCATTTTATTTTTTTTGTCAAATACTTCAGTAATGTGGACATAAATGATGGTGAACCACTACTCCCTCATTCATAAATACACTCACGTCAGTTTACTGAGACTGACAAATTCAAACATCACGAGAATTGTGTGAGATTTTCAGACTAAATGTTTAATATTACAGGTGAATAAAATTGTCAGGTAGGACAAGCGACTAAACTTAAGATGCTTTATTATGAGAATATTGCTATAAATAAAGATATTGATCTTGAACCAATATTTCCACATTGGTGATTTGATGAATGCGTCGCGTCTAACTTGTGTAACAAAAGCCGAAATCAAGATGGTACATATGATAGGATGAAGCTTCAAAGAAACATGATTGTATTTTTGTATTTACTTGAGTAATTCTTACAATAAAACACCTGAACAAGCAGGTGTTTGTGTGAGTGTGAGTGTGTGTTATTTCTCAGTCTGACCATTAACTGTTAGTTAGTGTGTACATATAAAGCAAAGGACACAAACTTAGTCATGAATATAGTCATCAATCACAAGTCAAGTCAAGGTGGATAACTCAGGGGTAATGCCATAACCATTTAAGCATCGAATTTGTTAAAAAAAATTTAAATTTTCCCATAGAAAATGTCCATTTGCAAACCAAGAGAATACTATTTTTGAAAATTCATCACTGGACTGACTGGCTCGGTTATCGAGCCAGTCATTCAAGTGGTAAATTTTCAAAAATGGTCTTCTCTTAGTCTGCAAATGGACATTTCTCAAGACCACTGCAGAAGCAGTTTTCGGCTGATATAAGTGTTAAAGGGTTAATGGTCAATCCGGCCAGAAAGTACAATTATCTTGAAAAATATCAAGACATGCTTAAAAAGTTTTTTTATGAGTCATTCGAATGCCCAATGAGCATAAAAAAATTTTCTTGGCCTGCCAACTTACATTTCTCAACATGACCAAAAATTGACCACAGAATGCAGAAGCTATTTTTGGCTGGCAAATGGTTCAACCCTTTAATGATCAAATTTGGTCAGAAAAATTTCAATATCGATTTACAGACAGAAAATTATCATTTTTTAAATGCCCACTGGAATGACTGGCTCGCTTTTTTTGATTTCAGAAGAACATTTTCAAAAATATCCTTCTGTTGGGCTGCAGATTGACATTTCTCAAGCTCACTGCAGGAGGTATTTCTGTCTTGTTTGACTGTTAAAGGATTAAGGAAGATAACAATCAGTATAAACTATTATTACAGAACCAGAAATGTGGTTACAGCCATGAAGCTCGATTTTACGATGAATAGCGTTTAGACAATTTCTGGTTAATTTTTCACAAAATATAAGGTTTTCACCAAAAAACTTGACCAATTAAAATTCTGTATATATTGCCTGAAGCATAGTCCCATGCGGTCGTTCCAGCAAAAGTAAGTTGAAATCTGCCAGGCAGTTAATAAGGAGTAGAGTTTCGACAATTTCCGGTAAATTTGTCATAAAATCAAAGATTTTCACACAAATAAATTGACCAATCAAAATTCTGTATACATGGTCTGAAAACGAAAGCATTATGGTCCTTCCAGCCAAATTAGGTTGAAATCTGCCAAGAGGTTAATGAGGAGTAGAGTTTTGAAACAAAGGTTGATGGATGGATGACAGATGACAGGTGGTCGCCATGCATATCAGTGACCTTAACTTTTGACCAAAACATCAATGTGTGATGCCGTGTCATTATAAGGAGGCATGTGTCCAAGCTTGGTCCAGTATGATTAACCAAACCTGAGATATAAACAGAAAAGTTGAGCTAAACGGAAAATGTTAATGTTGAAAAAAACCAAGGTTTTTACCAAGGTCATAGTGACCTTGACCTTTGACATTTTGACCTCAACATAATTGTGTGATGTCAGGTTCATTATAATGAGGCATGTGTCCTAGTTTGGCTCCAGTATGATTAACAAAACTCGAGATATAACAGAAAAGTTGAGCTAAACGTATTTTGTTAATGTTGAAAAAACCAAGGTTTTTACCAAGGTCACAGTGACCTTGAGCTTTGATCCCAAGGTCATCGTGAGATGCCGTATCATTATAAGGAAGCATGCCCCATGTTTGGGTCCAGTATTATTAATCAAATCTGAGATATAAACAGAAAAGTTGAGCTAAACGCAAATTGGACAGCGTGCTGGGTATCGCAATACCTCATTTTACTTCGCAAAGTTGAGCTAAAAATTTACCACTGGAATGACTGACTCGATAACCGAGCCAGTCTTTCCAGTGGTAAAGTCTCATAAATAGTCTTCTCTTTATCTGCAAATGGACATTTTCTATGAAAGACTTAAAGGGTTAATTTGGTCTGCAAATGTGCATTTACCAATACTACTACAGAAGCCATCTCTGGTTGGCTTGAGAATTAAAGTGATAAAGTATAAATTAGAGTTGCTTCACTTGGCCATACTAGCGACCATCAAAGCGCTTGACCATTAAATATCAAAATCTGAATTAAGAGTTGCTTCTCTTGGTCATATTCGTGATCACAAAGGTGTTAATAAATCTGACAGTTGTAGGCGGAGACACGTTACATGTCTCCGATTTCAAGAATTTCAAAAAGCCAAATATCAGTATGCCACTTAGCTCAGTGTTTACACAAGTAACCATCCCCAATAAAAAACCCACACCAATTGATAGCAATCTTAAATTGATTTTACAGAACAGAGAAATGATTATAGATTAGACATTAGACCACCTGTTAGATTCGTAAAGCATTCTACAAATCTTGTAGCGTTAAAATGTATAATATGAGCACATTTCCCCATGATGATTATTAACACTCCAGTCAGTCATAACCCAGCCACAGATGTTGTCTTGAGAAATGTTAAACACGCAGGCCAAGAAGGTTATTTTCAAGAATTCACACCTGGAATGACTGAATTGATAACCAAGTCAGTCATTCCAGTTGCAAATTTTCAAAAATAGCCTTCTCTTGACCTGCACTCACTAAGCAAAAATCAGGATTTTCCGGTATAATTTTGTTCATTCAAGGGTTACTATATCTGTGTAAGAGCTCAGATTTGATGCAGATAGATTAGATCATGTGTGAAGATCTGCAGTTCAGATTAAAAAATAATTTTAGCCAGAAGCACAATTAATTAAATTGAATGCCACAACACATGTTAAGATTGGTTAAAAAATCCAAATCTTTACACAGAGAATGTCAATTTACAGGCAAAGAGAAGTGTTTTTGAAAATTTATCACTCGAATGAGTGGCTGTCATCCAGCATAACCATCACAGGGTTAAGTAGAGCAATGATGGCATTGCAATTCTTACAAGAGAATGGTGTACTGTAATTTAAGGATCATTATAAATTAAGTTTGCAATTTTAAGAACAGCATGGGTGAAAGCTGCTTCTGCCACATACAAGATGCGACACTGTTCTCAAAATATGTACCAGAGTCTCTGTAATGGATGCATGTTGTAATTAACCCATACCACTCTGATGTCAATATTCTATCCTTTACTGTGTCAATACCAAAGAAACGTATGTACATTTTTCAACAATTTTGGTGGATGATGTTGCTGTCTATGAAGGGTTAACAATAGGAATTTTACAATTGAATAAATCAAACAATGACCAAACCAGTTTAACCCTTTGACCCTTGAATTTGTTCAAGAAAATTTTAATTTTCTCTTAGAAAATGTCCATTTGCAGACCAAGAGAAGACCATTTTTTTTTAATTTACTGCTGGAATGATGGTAAATCATCCCAGTGGTAACTTTTCAAAAATAGTCTCTTGTTCAGCAAATGGACATTTCGCAAGATCACTGCAGAAGCCGTTTTTGGCTGATATGAGTGTTAAGGAATTTCACACTTCATGGATATTTCAAATTCATCAGTTCAATTGATTTTTAGTTGTGACTCGCAATCTAGTATAAATATGTCTGTCTGTCTGTCTGTCAGTATTTTCCCCACTTACTCAATGATAACTTAATGCATGTAAGCAACAGCTTTTAGCAACCTATTTCTGAAAATGAACGCTGGCTATATAAAGCTACAGAATTTAAGACTGAATAAACAAAGTTGGTCTGTTTGGTACTTAAAGTTTATACACCATTATAGATGAACCCGTTCAGTAGTATTTTAACCTGTATCACATCATGTGAAATGATTAATTGTTACATAGCCAGTAGAAGAAAGGCTGTAATGTATTTTGTCAACGATGTTACTGAAAGCTGTTTCTGTCTTAGACAGCAACAGCTTTCAGTAACAGCGTTGACAAAATGAGAAACAGATAGTACTTGAAAGCGAGTGAAATTTAAGAATGTGAATTAAATTGGTGCGGTCAATCATACAAAAGTGTGCTTCTGTCACGAAAAAGCTTTGATGTATTAAGCATCCCGCTTATATCTAGACATGTACATATAAAAGCAATATATCAATATCCTGTAACAGACCATCCATGCTTTTTTTCTAAATTACAATGATTGATTCTCTCAGAAATGTTATCATGTACTCTTCAGTTTCCCATATAGCATTTACTTTGAAGAATAGGAAAATTAGTTACGGTTACGTGTACAGAGTGGTTATGCATTTTACCAACTTTATACTTAAATTGGGCTTTTGCTTTGGACAGTCACATACAGCGTAATATGAAGGGATGACCACATGTAACAAAATTAGGTTACGTTATGAATAAGTAACAAGTGATGAGGAGCGAAAAAAAGTAGCTGACTTATCACAAGGGTGTATGTTTTATACATCTTTTACCCAAACCAGAGGCCAGGGGTGGGTGTGTGTGGTGGGTGGGGTTGGGGAGGGAGTGGGGGTGTGTGGACATGTCTAATCATCTTTGGGGCATTTTTGAAAAGCTTTAACACTCTTCTAATTGATGGAAGTGTGTGCGTGGGGGTGGTGTGTGTGTGGGGGCAGGGGGGGCGACATGTCTAATCTTTGGGGCATTTTTGAAAAGCTTCAACATTCTAACATTCTTATAATTCTTAGTGCAAAATAAACCAAGTCCTTTAACAATATTAACGTACAAATTTGGAAGATCATTTTAATTATGACGCACACTGAATGGAATGATGATATAGATTAAATCTGTAGGTTTGTTCAGATCAGATAAACCTTTGACACATTAAGTGTTCATTGAATAACTTTTCTATTTTCTAATTCTTGGTGCAAAAATGTCATAAAAATATGGAAATTTTTTGAAAACTATTTTCATGATGACATAAAACAAATCTATACAGTTTTATTGAGATCAGAGACGCCATTTATGAATTATAAATGTCTATTGAAAAACTTTAATATTGACTTAATTCTTGATGCGCGCCAGATGGCAGACGAAATTTGTATTGCTATGTTGAGCAATCCTCAGCTAAAACTGGATTACTAATTGACAAATCAATATCTCAAGAGTTTCTGTCATTAAAGTTTCTCTCTGAAAGAACATTGACAAGTCCCTGGTATTAACAAAAAGTTATTTCGACCAGCTTCAGCATCCTTTATTTAGGACTAAATAAAAGATTTTGTCAGGAACACAGTGAAGCAAACAAAATGCTGATGAGAAAATGGCCTATCCTATAATTTGGTCTATGGTCTGAATGCTAACACTGGTTTCAATATTCCTTATATATACCTTTGAGATTAGCAAGTTGTGATGTTTTTAATTACCATCGCTGGTAATCTTCTTCTTCTTTTCGTTCGCTGATCATACCGCCAGTCCTGTAAGTGACTATCGACATGATCATAAGCGTTAAGTGCGTGGATCCATGGTTTATTAGAGTGCGCCGTGCGGCCTGGAACCTCCGTCTTCAGCACTCGAGGTTTCTGTCAGGGTTACCTCACCCGTACCTCCTTTAGTCGCCTCGTACGACACGCAGAGAATATGGAAGGTGTATTCTAAGCCCCACCTACAGGGCATATCGCTGGTAATGAGAAGAGGGTGTTGTATTCACGTCTGCCTGTCCGTTTGTGTGTTCGGAGCTCTGCAGACAATCTCTCCAAAACTGCTTATACGATTTAGATCAAATTTAAACACAACAAAGGATCTTGCCGTGAAAGACAATTTCCAGAGTTTAACCGTGATCTGATAAGACTTGGATCTGGATCAGATCAAATCCTGGATGCATGGATATCTCAGAAATTTCTGGTTTGATTTGGTCCAAAATATAACACAACAAAGTGTGTGAGGGTACACTCGGATTCCGCAATTTTGGTTGAAAATCTAAAAAATCCTGAAAATCTGGAGGGTGAGGGTCTGCAATCGTTGATTGTCATGTTTCAGATTTGGAATTATTCTCGCCTCATCTTTATCCATCTAGGCTCATTTCTCACTCTTACTGAACCATCCACCTATCTACTTCCCTCTGGCTGTTTTCCTCAGGGCTGTCCCAATCGCCTGACCACTTAAACAGTAACATCTGTGCATCAGACTACTCAGAAGAGGGGAGTGAGGTGCCTAAGCTTTTCCTAAAAACTGTAACAAGAGGCCCAAGGGCCTGTGGCACTCACCTCAACCATTGGCATTTGAACCAATTGCATTTAAAGACATTGCGAATAATTTTCGGAAATCTAAGATGGCCACCAAAAGAATTGAACAATTAAAATTCTGTATATATGTTCTGAAGCCTACCAACCTAGGGTCCTTCCTGAGATTGGTTGAAATTTGCCAAGCGGTTAATGATATGTAGGCTTTTAACTGATTTAACAACACTTTTGGAAAATCCAAGATGGCCACCCAAAAATTGACCAATCAAAATTCTGCATACTAGATCTGAAGCCTGCTGACATAGGGTCCTTCCATCCGAGTCTGGTTGAAATCGACCCATCAGTTAATGAGGAATAGCGTTTTAAGCGATCAGGTACATTTTCATAAAATTCAAGATTTTGAAAAAAAATATTTACCAATCAAAATTCTGTATAGATGTTCTGAAATCTACATCCATAGGGTCCTTCCAGCTAAACTAGGTTCAAATCCGCCAAGCGGTTAATGAGGAGTAGCGCTTTGACAATTTCCAGTAATTTTCTTTACAAAATCTAAGATTTTCATCCAAGAATTTAATCAGTCAAAATTATGAATAGAGGTTCTAGAGCCTACCACCACAGAATGCATCAAGTCAAATTTGGTTGAAATATGTCACGCAGCTAAAGAGGAGTAGCATTTTGACCATTTCTGGTAGATTTTTCATAAAATATCAGATTTTCACCCAAAAAATTGATCAATCAAAATTCTGAAAATAAGTTCTAGAGCCTACCAACATAGAATGCATCTAGTTAAATTTGGTCGAAATATGCTAAGGAGGAGTAGCATTTTGACCATTTCCAGTAGATTTTTCATAAAATCTTGGATTTTCACCCAAAAAATTGATCAACCAAAATTCTGAAAATGTGTTCTAGAGGCTTCCACCATAGAATGCACCTAGGCAAATTTGGTTGAAATATGTCAAGCAGCTGAGGAGGAGTAGCATTTTGGCCATTTCTGGTAGATTTTTCATAAAATCTGATTTTAACCCCAAAAATTGATCAATCAAAATTCTGAAAAGAAGTTCTGGAGCCTACCACCATAGAATGCATCTAGTCACATTTGGTTGAAATATGTCAAGCAGCTAAGGAAAAGCATTTTGACCATTTCCGGTACATTTTTCATAAAATCTCAAATTGAGGCAAAAAAATTATCAATCAAAATTCTGAAAAAAAACCGTTTGGAGGGTACCAGCTTAGGATCTTAAATCGGTTAAACCGTTAAGGAGAAAAGGCAATTTAACGGACGGACGGACGGACGACCGCCATGGCATAAGCTCACTTGGCCTTTGAGGCCAGGTGACCTAAAAACTAGATGCTTTGGGAGGCCAAACTTTCAACACCTTATGTGATAAACAGTATCTGATAGGCCATTTAATTAATGTGAAATATTTACAGGTAAGTAAAATTTGTTTCCGGACAAATTTTTATTACGGTAACTGTCAGGACATAGTAACTTGCTCTAACCACTTGTAATGGTCCCGTTTCTTTTCTTTGTTTTCTTGCACATGCCAGCATTTACTTATCCATATGCACATACATATATTCATGAATATACACATTTCGTCTACACCAGCAGTAGAAGACATCAGGCTAAGAATCACCATACTCGTAGTAATTACAGACAGGACATACATATACTCACACCAACAAACATATGACAGCCCCTACATTAGTTAACCATTTATTCTTTTAACCCTCATATCAGACAAAAACGGCTTCTGCAGTGGTCTTGAAAAATGCCCATTTGCAGACCAAGAAGACTATTTTTGACAATTTACCACTGGAATGACTGGCTAGATTTCCGAGCCAGTCATTCCAGTGGTAAATTTTCAAAAACAGTTCCCTTGGGCTGCAAATGAACATTTTCTGAGAAAATCCAAATTTTCTTGAACAAATTTGAGGGTTAAAGGGTTAATCGTCTAATTTGCTCAAGAAAATCAAAAATTTTGCCTAGTGAATGTCCATTTATCAACTATCTTTGAAACTTTGCCACTGAAATGACTGCCTGGTTTATTGAACCAGCCATTCCAGTGGCCTGTACATGGACATTCCTTATCACTTTCAGCGACAAATCCCTGAAACGGTATAATCCATACGATATAAAACTTATTCTGTTGCATATAATATGCAATTAATTTGAATGAAAGCTGTTGCTTCCTAAAGCAGATAAACTAATTAAAAAAATATTTAATAGTTTTCCTGCATGGCATCGTTAAAATGAGATATGGAGAATTCATTGGTGACAGGCTTAAAACCACTGCAGAGATCAGCTTTAGCCAGCTTGACAATTACAAGGTTAAAGCTGCGTTTACATGGCGTGCGGAATGCGGAACGCAGAACTGAAAGCGGGTATGCGGAAACGGTAAAATATCGATTGAACCTGCACACGGTACCATTGCGTTATTTAATTGCATTTTTATTGGTGATATTGCGATATTTCTATAAAATATCTTTCAAAAGCGACAACACATTAATTTACGCTTTGATATCTAGCTTTCCACTGAGACCATTACAAAATGTTTATGTATGGAGGCGAGAGATGTAGATCCAAAATGGGCGGATACTGACGACTAGATTCAAAATGATACATTGGCCTAATCTGAGAACATGTAATTATAATATTACTCATTTCCTAATTTTTTCAACAAATTAGGTCTTAAAATTTTAGACGATGCATCAGCTTTAAATATTTGGATTACCCTTTCATTGCTAGGTTATATGTGCTCTATTCCGTTACAGAATCTTTTCCGTCCGAATAAAATCGCTACACCGAGCGATCAGTTTTTCCGCATCCCACCGTTCCGCATACAGCGTGCAGGTAAATGGATGAAGGAAAATAGTAAAGAGCGATCTGAAGTATATTCCGCAACCTGCTTTCCGCATGCCAGGTAAACGCAGCTTAACATCTCTAGATTTGATTTGATAACTCACTTGATGACTTAGTTAATGATCGGTTTATAGACTGATTACAGAGTCACTGTCTCAGACTATAAGCTAAATTGGCATGTCAAATGCACTGTCAGACACACACAATGAACTTTTCATGTCTAACAATTGCCAAGATTCACTTAGCATCAGAAGCATTGCGCTTACTTGACGAGTACTTATTTAACCCTTTAACCCTCAAATTTATTCAAGAAAATTTATTTTTTTTTCATAGAAAATGCCAGTTTGCAGACCAAGAGAATAAATAATTTACCACTGGAATGACTGGCTCAGTTATTGAGCCAGTCATTCCAGTGGTAAATTTTCAAAAATGGTCTTCTTTTGGTCTGCAAATGGACATTTCTCAAGACCACTGCAGAAGCTGTTTTTGGGTGATATGAGTGTTAAAGGGTTAACAACCCTTTAACCCTTTCAGACAAATCCCTGAAAAAGTACATTCTTTAAGCCATAAAACTTATTCTGTTGAATATTTTGAAGTTAATTTGACTGGAAGCAGTTGCTGCCCAGCAATGGCTTCCAGTCAAATAAATTTCTAAATATTCAACAGATTTCCTGTAGGGGTGCCTTGAAGAAAATAAGATATGAGGAGTCCATCAATGAAAGGGTTAATGTTCAATGACAAGAATTTTTTTTTTTTTAATTTAAAACTGGAATGACTGGCTCCTTCATCAAGCCAAGTATTCAAGTGGTATATTAAGAAAAATTGATTTCTCTTGGCCTGCAATTAGTGGTGAAATTGTAAAGTCGGCTGAGCAAGCAAGTGGAAGCTGACTATAAAACAATGACCTATACCTATAAATGGACAATTTCTCCAAGACCGAGTCCAGCTTTTGCCATCTTGACCACTAAATGGTTAAAGCATTAGGGTTATACACATCAACATGGTTAATTATAGCCATTGTTTAAGTTCTGTGCTAGACCATATTTTATGTTCACATTTGACTTATATCAATATGGTTTACGAAAGGTTTCTCCATTTAACGGCAAAGATTGTTCAAGAAAATAAAGATTCTTGCTGTAGTGAATGCCAATTTACATACCAACAAATTACTATTTTTGAAAATTTATCACTAGAATGACTGGTTCGGTTATCGAGCCAGACATTCCAGTTGTTAATTTTCAACAATCATAAGTATTCCCTTGGCTTGGACTTTCTTAAAAACCAATGCAGAAACCGTTTTTGAATGGTTTCACCCATAATGCCAGCCTAATTAACCACAAATTAGTACATAGTACTTAAACCATTCTTAACACTTACCACTCTGATGTCAATATTCTATCTTTTACTGTGTCAATATCAAAGAAACTGGTGTCAATTTTTCAATGATTTTGGTGGAAGATGTTGCTGTCTACGACAGCACCATCTCCCACCAAATTTGTTGAAAAATGAACAGCAGTTCATCTTTTAATTTGACGATTTAAAATTTTAACACCAGAGTGCTAAGTGTTAACTATAACACTTAGCTCTGGTCCAGTCAAATTCACACATTTACAAGTAATTGGATGATGCCTCGTCTCTCCCACCCACCCTCTTTGATAACCTTACCATGACCCGTTTGAAGCCAAAATCAACAGTGTTCTTTGAAACCCCAATAGCAAACTCCCACCCAAATTTGTTGAAGATAGCTTAAGTAGAATTTGAGTTGTTGTACATGACAGACAGATCATGGGATGGATGGTTAGACGTACAGACACACAAACAACGTGTTTACATGTAACTGTCAATCTGGCTTGAATTAGTAGCAAGGACATAGCTCAAGGACATGCGTGATCAAAAGAAAAATGTATTTTTGAAAACCATCCTCTGTGCCTAGCGCTTGAACAACATCATTTTGGCCCAGAAAGGCAGGTATGTGTTCCATTTAGCGTGTTTGACAGTTGTTTATGTAAGCTGTCACCCACACGAGGCCACTATAAGTGACATCACTGACATCCTCTTGACTTCATAATGTTGTAATACTTGTTTCTGGTTTGGAATCACATTATCCATGATGGCGAGAATTCTTACCGAGAGTTCTTACACTATATTCTAACGTCAAAACCATTATTTCTTGAAATTAATAGCTGCTCACCCACTTGACTGAAAGGAAATATTCCCATCCATTCAAATTTCCCAGGAGAATTACGATCTTTTGTCCACAAAAGCTAATCTAATTTTTTCTTCTTACGAAAACAATGTCAGTTGTGCATGCCATGAATTTTGAAGATGTATTCAAATTCATGGCTTGGCAGAAGACTGTCACTGGAACATATCATTCATTTTTGGACAGAAATGTAATCATAAATGAATAAATAGGTCTCTCTATACGTAAACGAGAAATCCATATTTTGTTGCATTATATGGTTCCTGTTGTTTGTGTTTCGTGAATAAAACATTAACTGATTGCTCAAGTGGCACGATAAATCATTCAATGCTTAACACTTTAAACCTCGAATTTGCTAAAAAAAAATTATGTTTTCTCAAAGAAAATGTCCATTTGCACATCAGGAGAAAAGTATTTTTGAAAACAGAGCCAGTCATTCCAGTGGTAAATTTTCAAAAATACTCACTTTTTGGTCTGCAAATGGACATTTCTCAAGACCACTGCAGAAGCCGTTTTGGTTGATATGTGTTAAAGGTTTAAACCAGCCTTTACAGTGGTCTTGAGCAATGTCCACTTGCGGGCTAAGAACATTTTCTTTTAATTTACCACTGCATTGTCTAGCATGTCATAATTGAGCCAGTCATTAGTGGTAAATTTTCAAAAATATACTTCTATTAACCAGCAAAATGGACATTAAATAAAGTTTTTATTTTCTTGACCATTACAGGGTTAAATCAATAAAAGTATTAAGATCTAATAATATGTCATGGGTTCAACGTTTATACCCCTGTATCACAATTTAAAAGAACAAGGACAAATTTGTCCAATACCCTGGTTGTTAATATATTTTATCAGTCGGACCACCGTAAGGTCAAATGTGTCTATTTTAGACTAAAAAAATGTACATATGTCATCGCAATCCTACAGGCAACCATCCAAGTTTGGAGAAGATCGTTCCATTAGAAATATTGAAAAAATGTGTTAAAAATGTCTATTTTGAAAACAATGCAGCTAAAAGCTGTTGCTGTTGTGTTTTAGATATTGACCCCAAAATTAGTACGCCTCTTCAGTACCCCACGGGCATACATCCACCCAAGTTTGGAGAAGAGTGGTCAAGTAAAACCAGAGTTATTGAAGTATGCACTAAAAATGTCTATTTTTAAAACTGTTGCCTTTTAGCTTTCGCCCTGTAAACAGGCATTTATCTTTGGGACCCAACAGGCAAACTTCCACTCAAGTTTGCAGAAGATACCTCAAGTATAAGCTGAATTATTAAAAAAGTCTAAGAACAACAACAAGAAGCACTCCACGCTCACATTTACCATTGTGTACAATGCAGATAAAAACAATTGACCAATTACAAGACAGCTGTTGAAGACATTTTTAAAACAGTTTGACTAGAAGCTATATTTCTTCCACCACTTCCATTCAAATTAGTTTAAAATTTTTAGACAGAGTAAATAATGATTGATGAATGGCCAAAATATAGAATTTGAATTAACCCTTTAACACTCATATCAGGCAAAAACGGCCTCTGCAGCGGTCTTGTGAAAGGTCCATTTGCAGACCAAGAGAAGACTATTTTTGAAAATTCATCACTGAATGACTGGCTCGATAAACAAGCCAGTCATTCCAGTGATAAATTAAAAAAAATAATATTCTCTTGGTCTGCAAATGGACGTTTTTTTATGAGAAAATTAAAATTTTCTTGAAAAAATTCAAGTGTTAAAGGGTTAAGGCATATTAATCTACCTCAAGCAATTGTAAAGTGTGCGTGCATGCGTGCGTGCGTGCGTGCGTGCGTGCGTGTGTGTGCTGCGGGAACATAAAAACACAGACCACTCGTACCAATAAAACGAGTAATCCTGCTAGTGATAAGCGGACTTTGTTTATTTCCTGTATATTTATAAATGGACAATATAAACATAGTTCTTTATACCTATGATTGCTGGTCAAAACATAATGATTGCTTTGAAGAGACACCAATAACAATGAACCATGCCCAGCTTAGTGATTGTTGTTTTTATACCAATCATATGCCTATCAATCTCTAAATTCCAAGAAAAAGTGTTTGAATGGAAATTAAATGAAACGCATTGAATGTTAAAAAATGAATTTCTTAAACTGAAGCAGCAGCAAATTTTGGTCAAACTCTTCTGAAAATATTTAATCTTTTGAAACACGGTGTGCTTTAAGTAATAAAATCTACGAAAAAATTATTGGGTTGCATAAATAACAATATACATTACTGATTGATGGGATATTTGTCTTGTGCCCAACATTTATATATTTTCGATCATAATCATGATATCTCTGACTTCATATTTATCTGATGATAAGAAATGGAACAGGTGAGTTACTATTTCAGAATAACATATAATATTACATATTCCCCACAGGTTTATTCCTCTACCTGTTCAGGGAAAAACATCTTGAGGATTATATTTTCGATGAATATAGTGTCTAGACGCCAGATTCGTGCTGACCAGACAACACATAAATAAACAAATGTTTTTGTACCTCAGGAGGACAAACTGACCATGAATAGGTCAGTTCATCATAGCAGTTAATTATATATCTGGTCTTTGTTTAATCAACATCAAATGTTAAGAACATGACATCAGGTTTGGAAGTAAGCTGCATAAACTAGCCATTAGTAGACAACCAAGCTACTGATAAGCAAGCATAAAAATCCTTCATAATTACATTACAGATGTTTGTAGTTTGTATTACCTATCACCTTATATATTGTAATGTCTTGTTTTGTGTGTAAGGGGGGGGGGGGGAATCCATCGATTCATAGGCTCTGCCTTTGATGGACTGCCCAATTGTGATGGATGTATATTATATATTAAGCATGAAATAAATAATTTTGAATCTTGACTCTAGTTCAGCAACACAGTTTTTAAAATTGCTCTCGTCTAGTATATTATGATGAATATAATTTTGTTGGGTGTATAACCATTATTATTTAAGACTTTAATGGCAATGCAGTGGTCTTGAGAATTTTAGAAATCGCATCACTGGAATGACTGGCTCAGTAACACGAGCCAGTGATTCCAGTGGTAAATGTTGAAATCATCTTTTCTTGACCTGCAAATGCACATTCATTAGGCAGAAATATTAATTTTCTTGACAAATCTTGACCATTAAAGGGTCAATATCTCTGAACTAGAGGTCTAAAATACAAATTACTGCTAGCCGAGGCAGTGATTTTCATACACATCATGTTGCCTGTATATATAATAATTCATAATATTAAATTTAATTAATCACAGACTATGTAATAACTGTGTAGTTAAACCATAGTAATAAGCAGTTAACAAAATATGAACTAGTTTTATTGTACAGCACCATGCTGTGCATGCTGGGTCCATAAGATATTGGAAATATTAATATTATTATGCTATTAATTCGGGAGGGGGAGTGACTGCATTCCTTAGCAAGACTCCTGTGATCGCCCCCTTGTCTAGGTTTTACTGACCATGGGATTCGGTCCTTTGTAATCGATCAACTGCGGCCGTTTTGTTGGCTTATCAAACCATGCCCAAATAGCCCACATTTCCTGTCCCTAATTTAGTGACAAACTTTATCAGCTGACTACCTGTGGGGTCGCATGGCTTCATATTTTTCATATCACGTGCATGTTCCCAGTTCATGAATATTGATGAGGGTCACTGTGACCCTATCACAAACTGGCTGGGCGCAAGGCACATGCCTTGCTCCTCTTTCTCTTGCCCAGGGCATCCAATAGTTTTTCTATATCCACGAGTGGTGTGATATACCCTCGCATGCACCCGTGGGCATAAGCATATCAGTTTTGTAGCTGCTGCCTTTTACAGGCTTTTCCGCTAGATTTATTACAGTTTTTTGCTCCCACCCGACCCCACGCGCTTGTCAGCCCCGCACTTCATGCACTACACATTTATTGCTTACACTATGTAATATGTTATATTATGCATATACATTGTTAGTTATGTTTAGTTTAGTTTATTGTATATGGAGGACCATAGATCTTAGCTATATATAGCCTTCTGTGGCTCTCTATATTGTATGGGATACATGCGATTACTGCAATAAATCTATGGCTCTTCATGCGACACCCAAACCATCGTGTCTGTCTTGCTCTGTCCCTTTCCTGGCATAAGGTGGGATGGGGGGGGGGGGCCTAGCTCACCCTCTCCTTGATTAATATCACACTATTATGCATTTAACACTCTAGCTGGCCAAATACAGCTTCTGCAACGGTTTTGAGAAATGTCCATTTGCAGACAAAGAGAATACTATTTTTTTTACAAATTACCACTGCAGTGACTGGCTCGACGATTTAGCCAGTCAGTCCAGCGGCAGTTTAAAAAATAGCCATATCTTGATCTGCAAAGGGACATTTTCCATGAGAAAGTAGAAATTTTCTTGAAATTTTGTAAGGGTTAACCACACATTGCCATGCAGTACATATGGTGGATTACCTTTTGCCAAGCAGGGGGGATACAAAACCTATGATGATGCACACCAATATGTTATAGTACTCTGCAGGCATCCAGTCTTGACAACTACTTTGTTACAAGCATCATGCAGATTTAATTAACACCCTTAGTTAACCCTTTAACCCTCAAATTTGTTTAAAAATTTCATTTTTCTCATATAAAATCGAGCCAGTCATTCCAGTGGTAAATTTTCAAAAATAGTCTTCTCTTGGTCTGCAAATGGACATTTCTCAAGACCACTGCAGAAGCTGTCTTTGGCTGATATAAGCGTTAAAGGAATCTTTCTCATGGCATCAAAATTTTGGGTGTACTCCTGGAACCTTATATGGTGAAACCTGTCAGTGTCAGTCCTAATCTGGAACTTGCGTGTCCCTCCCTATGTTCAGCATGGTGATACATTAAACATGGTCATATGGCAACAATTTTGATCAGAAGAATTGATCAGTGAAATGTTTTGGGGTCCATAATACATAATACACAAAATAGAACAATAATATATCTAATGCAGGATTTTGCTAAACTGTTGACAGTGGGAATAAATTTTCTGGAATTTCCCACTTTGTGTCAAAACAGACTCTGCTTGTCAATTCAGTTTCAAATCAACCGTCCAAGCAGGTTCTGGGAAGATGGTTAAAGATGTTTCTAAAGATAACGCAAAATCCAAGATGACTTGCCCACCCAAATAGACCAATCAGCTTCATCTAAACAATCTTGGATCTCTATGACGCAAGGATGATTCCTCACCTGAGAAATGTGGTTGAAATTAGCCCAGTTGTTCATGAAAAATTATATGATAAATGGCATGCGAATGAATGATGGATGGCCATCATGGCATAAGCTCACCCGACTTTTCATGACAGGTGAGCTAAAAACAAGAAAAATATTCAAAAGTTCAAAAACATAAAAAACTGAGATCAGATTATTGAAGAAAAATTTCTTCTTGAATTGCATTATTGTACAATGTACAGGAAAAGGTAATTATATTAAGCAATCTGCAAACTGAAGGCCCGAAGA
This sequence comes from Chaetoderma sp. LZ-2023a, assembly GCA_034401795.1. Classification (NCBI taxonomy): domain Eukaryota; kingdom Metazoa; phylum Mollusca; class Caudofoveata; order Chaetodermatida; family Chaetodermatidae; genus Chaetoderma; species Chaetoderma sp. LZ-2023a. Next base: position 124,675,422 of record CM067373.1, on the reverse strand, counting down.
AACCAAACTTGATTTGAGTATCTTTGAAGTGTGTGACAAGTTGACAATATTCAGACCTGTAGACGGTGCTAATAGAATATGAATTATATTATTATATCAAGTTTAACATATCCCCAAAGAAACAATGAATAGTGTATTGACACGCAAAGTAATGGTGAGAGAAAAGCTCCTTCAATTTGTTTGGTGAGAAATAACAGCTCTTAACCCCTTGAACCCAGCAATGACTAAACAAGAAAAATCATTTACAATCTAAGAAATATTCTGTTGAATAATTTGAACCTAATTTGACTGGGATCTGTTGCTGCCTCATTAGTTTCAAATTACTCAACCGCTTAATTACCTGCTTGTCTGTCTTGAAATTGACATTATGGAACTTCTGGGTTCAAAGGGGTAATCAAGACTGCAGCTGCTTCTAAGGCATTTCTTAAAAACTCAATTGAAATTCTGAACCGCCATTGTTGAATAATATTGCCAATTAAAATCTTTAACCAAAAACGCTTTGATAGCGCTGCTGACATTGCTGGAAATGAGTGACTGCTTTGTGTCACTTTATGCTATGCAGACCAGACAAAAAGAAAGTTATGTATACTGTAGGCGGTTGTAGTATTTTAAATCAGAATTAAATCAATCCTCACAATTTCTGCTTAGTTTGAAGTGATGCTCAGAGCCATTCATGCAACTGATTGCATTTTTGTTTCATTAACAAGCAGATGTTATTCTCTGCTATCATATATATATATATACACACGGAAGACGAAGCTGGAATACAATCTATTATGAAATCTTGTTCTTGTTCTTAAGATATTTTTTAGCACCTCTGGTTCTACTGGAGGGATCTTCTCCAAACTTGGGTGGAAGCTTGCCCATGGTGTCCCAAACAGCTATTCCAATTTTGGGGTAAAAAACAAAAACCCAACAGCAATAGCTTTTAGCAACATTGTTTTCAAAATGAGCACTTTTGAAGCCTTTTCTTAAATAACGGTGGTTCTACTGGAGCGATTCTCTCCAAACTTGAGTGGATGTTTGTCTGTGGCATCCAGGAGAAGTATGCAATTGTGTGGCCAAAGGCTAAAAGACAACAGCAACAGCTTTCAGCAACATTGTTTTCAAAATGGACACATTATTCAATAATTCTGGATCTACTGAAGCAATCTTCTCTAAGCCTAGATGGATATTTTCTGTGGGATCCCGAAGACCTTTGCCATTTTTGGGGTTAAAAGCAGGAGCCTTTAGCAACATTGTTTCCAAAATCGACACTTTTGCCCTCATGGCGGCGTAATTAAAAATCTGTCAAGGATGCGGCCATTGAACAAATTTGTCCTTGTTTTAATATGACTGTGCAATGCAATAGCATAGCAAATTTCATACAATTCTGCTAACTTAACCCTTTTACCGACGAATTCCCCATTAATTTAGGCAGCAACAGCTTCCAATCAAATTAATTTCAAAATATTCAACAGAGCAAGTTTTATATCACAAAGAATTGGTGAGTGTTACAAGCTCAGTATCTAAGCATGCCAGTACTTAATTATTTACTGGAAACAGATCTTAACCTTTTAACGGTAAGGCCAAGCAAAACTGTCAACTACAGTTGTCTTGTAGAATGTCAATTTGCATGCCAAGACATATTTGAAAATTTATCACTGGAATGACTGACTCGATATCCAAGACAATCATTAGTGGTACATTAAAAAAAATAATCTCACTAAGGTGGCAAAACATGATTTAGATAAAATGCATTTTAACCCTTTAATTATTACAAACCAGAAACGCTAAATTTCTCTGATGTAAGGAATATTCTGTTGTATATTTTGAAACTAATTTGACTGAAACCTGTTGCTGCCTATGGCAGCAACGGCTTCCTGTCAAATTAATTTCAAAATAGGCAACAACTTAGCTACGGGTATATAGTTGTCTTAATATAATTGAGATATCAAAATTTCAAGTGTTAAAGTGTTAATGATAAACAAATTTCATTATTTGAAGGTTTTGAACAAATATGTTAAATATTATGTTTCAAGTTTTTGGCATGGTATCTGTATTTTGGTGTGGCTCTATGGCACCCGCATGGGGGTATTTAATTGTATGACAGGGGTAGTGAATATTGTCCATAATTCAAGTACATCGTTTGTTATTATTGCAGTGACAACTAATTTTCTTGACTTCAGTCACACCTCATCTAAAAGATTCACTCAAGTGAAGAGTAAGGAATAGGAAAGGATGGCTGAAAATACCAAAGCAAACCAAACCAATTACAATAATTCCTACCTAATGATTATTTTCATAAACATATGCCAATTGCGGGGAACAAAATAATTACACCTAGAAGTACTTCAAATTCCAAATGGTAAAATATTGCTTGTCTCATGAGGAGTGCAGTCAGTGAATAATAACAACGCGAGTGCAGATGTAGCTTTAATGTGGATGACAATCAAGTTACTTAGCTCCAGACCATGACCTCGTACTGACCGCTCGAACAGACATTTGCGCTTGACCATGTATTCTCCAGTTGTTGTCCAAACATTTCGACATAAAGATCATAACTATGATAATGTATTGCATTCTGTTTCTTAACTGTCTGACTGCTGCAAGTATTCAGATAATAATTACAATGGGCAATAACTCTGGACCTGCTAAAAACTTTGAAAAAAAAAAATTAGCTACCAACAGCTTTCAGTCAAATAGTTTTCAAAATATTCAGCATATGCAGAGTTAAACCCTATGGAAAATGCAGTCTGTAGAAATTCAGCAGAACCAGTTAATAGATGATATTTATATTCAATGCTTAATGTCTTAAATTTAAACTCATTCTTTAATTAAAATACTGGCAACAATGAATTCCAGTCCGATTGTTTTAAAAAATATGTATCAATTTTTAGAATTAGATTTATTGAACTGATGAATATTGAATAAAAGGTGATATAAAGCAGCAAGAAGCAGAGATTATTCTATTAGAACATCTGCTGTTGCACTTCTGCTGAACAGGCCACCTTTCTATACACAAATATACACCCGTTTTCATATGCTAGCTGGAAACATTCCTTAGGCTATCTCATATTCTTTCTTCTTATTATTATTTCTCAGTATTGAATTCACTCATTTATTGCAGAACACTTAAGTTGTTAACTATTATGTCAAAATTAATTATTATATACCTAAACACAGGTACGTTATGTTGTGCCACGACGAGTTGTGGTGTGGTGTCATCTATAGGTAGGGTACACAATGGTGGGTTACAATGTATGGCAGTAAGGACAAAGGAGGACATGGCAGGGAAAGGTAAGACAAGACTGGGGTGTGAAAAGTAGGGAAATGTATATATACATTCTAACAAGGTCGGGTAGGGTGGGGTACAGCAATGGGGAATGCAAAGTTTGACAAATTTTAATATTGGAGTTAAATTTCAGTGAAAACCTTTGAGTGTATGAAAAACAGGAAAGAATATTTGGATACTAACCTTTAACCCTTGAATTTGTTTTAAAAAATTTCAGTTTTCTTATAGAAAATATCTATGAACAGACCAAGAGAAGACTATTTTTTAAAATTTACCACTGGAATGACAGGCTCGGTTATCGAGCCAGTCATTCCAGTGGTAAATTAAAAAAAATAGTCTTCTCTTGGTCTGCAAATGGACATTTCTCAAGACCGCTGCAGAAGCTGTTTTTGGCTGATATGAGTGTTAAAGGGTTAATTTGACCACAATTTGGCTTCTCTATGTTCCTTGCTTCACTGCCGGCTTGACCCAACTCACTTAAATATACCCAGCGCACTGCTGAAATTCATGCATCTTAACTTGCAACCAATAATACAGATGACCCGTTAAATATTTGGAACTTATTTACCTGTGAGTTGTTCAGCAGCAACAGCTTTCAGTCGAATTAGTTTAAATGTGTTTAACAGAATATTTCTTACTGACAATAATTTGATTTGACAGTGATGTGGGGTTGAAATGGTACAATAAATTTGCTCCCATACAATATTTCCTAGTGAATAAGATAATGATTCCATTAGTGACAGATGTACAGACACAGGTGATTAATCTTGGACAGATACTGACCATTATATTCCTTTATCAGAAACTGACTGCAATCTTCAGATGAATTTCTCTTGGCCAGGAAAAATGGTCAAAGATGGTTGACTTATTCCAATAAAGTACAGAATATATACCTGATATTTGAAGGGATAAGAATGTAAAGGAATGGTCAGTGGAGATAGGATTGGTCATCACACTCCAGTGGCTATCAGACTCCACTTAGACATGTGCAAGATGTGAAAACCTGATAAAAGTTAACCTTTTCATCTCTCAAGTCCCGGTAACTTGTTCCAATGTAATAATCACATAGATAAATTGTTGAATATTTTGAAAACAATTTGACTAGAAACTTCATATAAGAATATTCTGTTAAATATTTCAAAACTAATTTCATTGGATAATCGGTTTCTAGTCAAATTGTTTTCAAAATATTCAACTGCTTCAGTTCAATTCAAAAACAGCGTCCATAGTCTTCTTGCGAAATGTCCATTTGCAGGCCAAGAGTAGACTATTTCTGAAAATTTATCACTTAAATGATTCACTAGATAACCGGGCCATCATGTCAATAATAAAATTAAAAAAAATAGTCTCGTCTTCTTTTGCAAATGGACATTTTCTATGAGAAAATTTATCTTTCTTGAACAAATTCGAGGGTTAAAGGGTTAATGGGTTAAAGTATAATCCCTCTACACACACCCCCCCCCACACTCAGTCCACTACCCCTGTACACAGCCCACTATCCCTGTACACAGTCCACTACCCCTGCACACATATATTGATGGCTGATAGCTACATGCTAAGAAATTCATAGTGAAATGGGTTCATAAATCACAGAGAATTACATTTCTAATTTCTAGCAACAGAAATGCCATTTTTATGATTTAACAAATAATTTGGTTGATTTAAAAAAATTAATTTGACTGGGTGCTGTAGCTGCTACTTACAGCAGCAGCATGTTCCAGTCAATTTTGAAAGAAATGCAAAATGAGAAAAGTAGTGTCTTTGAAATAAATCAAATGCATTTGAAAACTCAAATGCAAATGCAACCCTTTTCATACAAATGCAAATGCAAATACATGAGATTCAAATGCAAATGCAAGTGCAAATGTGTCAGAAATTTTATAATTGCATATGCATTTGCACTTGTACCCAAGCCTGCCACTAACCCTGCATTTATCACTTAACCTGGCCATCATGTCAGTAATACAATTTTTTTAAACCCACGGGCCCCCCCCCCCCTTGCGGGTTGATCTGTTGTTTTATTAACCACTATAAAAACATACTTACCGTTCAATCACTACTTGCTAAATCAATTATCTGCATTTAGCTACCAGAATAAGATTTTTATGCTTGCATACACTCCTCCCCATGCCTATTCCTATAAATATGGACCCACAGCCAGGTTACTGGTTAGGTCCACCTCCAGTATATTAACTGATATAGACTGGCACCAGTCTGTACTCACTCCATAGTGACGCCTGTCACTAAGTGCGCTTGCGCATGCGCACTGGAGCCCAAATAGGAAACAGATTCACTTTTCTGAATTTAAGTGCCAAATATTATAGGCAAATTCTCAAATCAATTCCATGCGGGGTCGCTGAGGCCAGATCGTAGTGATTGAATGGTAAGTATAGTGGTTAATAAAACAACAGACCAACACGCAAGGGGGGGGGGTCTGTGGGGGTTGTTATTACACCACAAAAACATCCATTACCGTTCAATCACTACTTGCTAAACCCATAGATTTGGTCAGTGCCCCACTTAAAACATTAGGTGGGAGGTGATTTGAAAATCAACAAACAAGGACAAAAATCAAACCAATCTTATCCAAATGTTAATAACATAACATAATAGTGCATTTAAATCAATCACACTGTGATTAGCAAATAAGGAAAACTTGAAGTTAGAGATAAATAAAAACCAAAATAAACTGTCACCATTTTTTACAGACGCACAGTCTTAACGAAAATGGCGAGATGTGCTTGATAAATGGTCTTCAGCTATTTTGGTTAAAATCGCAATATTACGAAAAAGAAGGAGGCTGCTGCACTCTGATCTTTCAGATAAAAGGTTGTAAGAGAGGATTCAGATTTTCATCTTGCAACCTGCATAACTTCATCTAAATATGAACCGGCAAAAAGAGCAAAAGAGGAAGCCATTCCTCTAACATCGTGAGCTTTAATATGGGAGAGATTAATTTGTTCCGGAGAAGCAATACCGTAACAAAGCTTAATCGTCTCCCAAATCCATCAGGATATCTTAAACTTTGAGACCAGCTTAGTTATCTCTTCCGCATAAGAAAACCATAAAAGGGACGGATCAAATCTTTTGAAATCAGTTCGCTGTTTGTACATTCTTAATGCCCTAACAGGACACCAGAGTTTGTCGGAAGGCGAAAAAGACGAATCTGATGGTAAATAGAGAGAACTGACTGCTTCCAAAGGGACATTAAATACATTTGGAAGGGTCTTCTCATCAGCGTCGCCCATGGAATAACATTCTCTACGCTGACCATCAAACCTATCACTCTTAGCAGAAATCTTGCTCAGACCATGGAAGAAGAAGACAGGATTTCCATTGCCACTGATAAAGCCTCTATCTTGGATTTGAGGGGAAGACTAGACCCTGGGCCAGATCGATTTAAAATCCACCCTAGGTTGCATGCCAGACTGCAAACCTCTGGAAGAATTCCTGAGAGAATCGAAGAAGACGTACTTTACTAACCAATCGTCTATATAAATGTGGAGATGGATAGAACGACGGTGAAAATTTCTGCCACGACTGAGACTAGGCGAGAAAAAGAAAAGGAGCTGTGGTCAGGCCAAAAGGCATGGCGCTAAACTGCCAAACTCGATCTTAGTAAGCAAAACTCAGGAATTTACTGAAGGAAGGGTAAATGAAAACATGAAAGAAGGCGTGATTTTGGTCGATGGAAACGACCACATACTCTGATCTAGACTGGAAATGATCTGGGAGATGGTCTCCATCTTGACTTGGGAGTAAGAATCATGAGATTTAATCATGACATAACCCCTTGTTAAATTAAAATTAATGCAGATTTGAATGTTTCATCGTGAATAGATCATTTTACTAAGATTTAATGACAGGGTTGGAAAAACTAACCTTGGCTGAACGCTCTCATGTATGTATAAATTCCTTAGAATTAACATAATTCACAAAGAAAACTAACATGATAATGACCAAATTGTCAATTGAAAGGACCAGAGGAGACAAGAAAGGACAATTAGAAGAGGAAAGAGCTGACACAAAAGAAGGAAGGTCTATAGAAAACTCGTCCTTAAAAGGAAGAGAAAGAGTCTAAGCAATCCACCAGTGAGACAGGGACCAGTCATCCGAAGAGACCCTCACTGGACAAAATCTCCTCAGCCCTGACCGACTAGGGAATAGAAGAATAAGAAGAAGGATTAGGAGATGGAGAAGAAAAGAGATGAGAAGAACCACCAGAGGCCATAGAATCAACAGTTCAAATGGAAAGAGGAGAGCAAGGCCTCTTGGAAGCTAGAAGGTTAGAAAACTGTAAAGAATCAGAAAAGGAAAAAGATTGATCAGAAGGAATGTGAACAGATACAACATCCTGACCAGAGGACATGGAAAGAATAGAGAAAAAAGCTGACATGAAAGAACGAACAAGGAACGAATCCCTAAAAACAGTAAACAATGAAAAAACCAGACCTTAATCAACAATTAGAAACTCAAGTTCAAAAGAGAGAACGACCGAAACAATCGGATCAAGATGATCAAAAGAGGAAGAAGGAGGAAGAGAGGAATTAAGAATGGAAGATGAAGGGGAAAGAACAGGACCAGAAGATCCCTGGAGAGGATAGATAGACAATGAAATATGGGAAAACCCCAGAGGAGGGAAAAAAGAAGGAAGACAGAAAGAGGGAGAGAGGAAGGAGAACATGACTAGAAGAAAACTTTAGCAGGAGAAGGAGCAGAGGATGAAGGAAGAGACCTATACTTATCTTACTCATTATTATTAAAGACTTAGAACCAATATTATCGTCTTGAAAAGATGGATGTCATTGAGTTTGATATGCTAATACAAGAAATGATTGATAGAATGATAATGAATCCCGGGAACATCTGGATGTTAAATACACAAAACACTAATACTTGATTAAGATTAAACACTACGGGATGAATCACGAAACAAAAACGCTGAAAAACAGAGGCGATATAAAATCTAAGCAAAAAGACTCACCTACACCATGACTGTGCCAACGCAGAATTTAATTCCTTCTTCCTTCACCCTAATCTTAGTTCTCTATTGTCAGCGTTTTCTAGCTCTTGTAATCATTAATCTTAGAGCCATTCTCTTCCATATGAATCCACTACTGAAACTTTTCCTTTCAGCGCCTGTCAGAATTAGACTAAGAATTACGCTAGAAACGGGGATTTTCTTCAAGAAAATAACTCCCTTTGGATAAAATAAATATGTCAACCTGCCGACATATGAGGAAAAAAGAGCGCGAAAAAAGGCTGAACGGCCCCAAGATAACTCGCCATCTAAAGTTGGATGAAATTAAAAATTATTTTTAATCGCGACATCTAGCGATAATGCGCAGAATACAGACTGACTTATCCACTGCAACAAAAAGCTCATCCGGCAACCAGTCGGAAGAGTCTTTAATTACGTTGAAATGTTTCACTGATAAAAGAATAAATGCTGAATATCTACAATTCCAAGAGAGACTTCAAGACTGGCAATGTCTCGGAATTAACATTTTCAGCGATTAAACATTCCGATTTAAAAAGCACTTACTGAAATAAGACTAACTCTTAGACAAAATGATGACTAGATCCTAGGAAAGACAAACCTGGAATCTCAGTAAGAGCTATCACCGGAAATCCAAAAAAGGAAAACAGAACCGGAAGTTTATCATAGAACACCATGAAATCGGTAATGACCCTATCCCTGGATGTACGAATCCGGAAGTGAAAAAATAGGAAACGGAAATGCGCAAACTGGAAGAAGACAACCGGAAACTGAACCCGGATGTACAGTAAAAAAACAGAATAAGCAAAGGAACCGGAAATACACAAAACCAGAAGTCAGACCGGATACGGAAAGAACGGAGGTAGATTCAGAAAACGGATGTAACCCCTGTCCTGAGGACGGAAGTCTATCTGGATCTGAACGACCCGGAAGTACACCTCTAGAAACAGAAGCAGAAGTGTACAGACAGGAATCCAAACCGGAGGTGGAAGCGCTTCTACCGGAAGACGAAAAATAATAGGAGTCCACAGACCCCGGCATGACCGGAAGCGCTGCTAAAACCGGAAACGGAACTAGGAACCGGATCTTGAAGACCCGGATGTCCTACAAAAACAGAAGTCATACCGGAAACACTTGGAACGGAAGTAATAACCAGATCTTGCAGACCTGGATTTCCTACAAAACCGGAAGTCAAACCGGAAACGGACAGAACGGAAGTAAGAACCGGATCTTGAAGACCTGAATGTCTTGCAAAACCGGAAAACAAACCAGAAACGGACGGAACAGAAGAAGCACCGGAAAATGGAAGTAAACCCGGGTCCCGAGGACCCAATCCACCACAACGGAACCGTAAGAACTAGCAAGGCTAGAATGCGACCGCTTAGCTATAAGCGACCTACGGAAAATCTTGACGACCGGTATGACCGAAAAACTGGCATTAGCATAAGGCTTTTGGACGTTAGCTTCCGCCTCCGCCACCACTGCTTGCGGTTATGCCTATCACCCTCAAGACTAATGTGGGTTTGACCCGGTGACCTGCATGAGCTCACCTTTGAGAGCTTTGTCGCTCTAGACTTTGTTTAGGAGACCTGATTACTTGCATTGATGTTAGAGGAATCGGTTTCCCCCATTTGCAGGAATGCCCGCTACCCCTCGGGCTATCGTCGGAATCAGAAGAAACTTCCTGTTTCTTGGCCTCCCTGATGGCAGAAGATATTTTTTCGTCTAAAGATTTAGCCAAAACTGCAGCGAAGGATTCAAATCTCGCAAATAAAGCTATTACAGCTTCCGAATTCGCCGAAGAACCCCCCCCCCCACCTAGGAGTCTAGAAACATGCAAACGCCTTTCAAAGAAAGGCCGGAAAAGTTCAAATTCAAAACTCCCTAAAGATAAGAAAACAATCTATCATAGGGAAATAAACTTAATCCCTTGTAAAGCATTATTTTTTCTTTTATCTGAAAGTGATTAAGGGCTCACTGAAGTAATAGAGTGTTTTTATATGATGATGACTTAGGCATATTAAAGTTGTTACAACGAAACTCACGAAAACCGGTAACATTTATATACATAGTTATAAAGTTCAATATAACCACAAAATACATCCAAAGACATCATTTTGGGAGAATATACTTCATAGTAGGCATATCTTAGCGTGAGGAAGCCCTTCAATAGTAGCTGACACAGCGCAAAGCTATAAAAACTTTCTGATAATATTTGTGCAGATGTTCTGCTTGCAGAATAATTGAAAAGTGAATCTGTTTCCTATTTGGGCTCCAGTGCGCATGCGCAAGCGCGCTTAGTGACAGGCATCACTATGGAGTGAGTACAGACTGGTGCCAGTCTATATCAGTTAATATACTGGAGATGGACCTAACCAGTAACCTGGTTGAGGGTCCATATTTATAGGAATAGGCATGGGGAGGAGTGTATGCAAGCATAAAAATCTTATTCTGGTAGCTAAATGCAGATAATTGATTTAGCAAGTAGTGATTGAACGGTAATGGATGTTTTTGTGGTGTAATAACAACAAGAGTTTTAGTTCAACATACGCCCGCAGGCATACTTGTTTGAGGAATGCTAAATGTGAACTGTTTGTCTTTGATAATTTTCTGAGAACAGGGAGGTGGGCCACTTCTAAATAGGTAGACATTTGGAATTCACGGCAAAGATATCACTACAAATCTTGAAAGTCTTCACAGCTGCATTGATCATTACAATTACAACAAGACAATTTTTATAAATTTTAATATTTCAAGGGAGATAACTCTGGCGAATATGGATGGATTTTGCCGCAAAGAAATTATGACACTTCGTCTATCCCTAAAACATCTGCTAAACAAAAAATTGTGAGTGTAGGTTCAAAACTCTTCTAGATCTGGATCGGACAAGAAAATGTTTTAAAATTTTAGCTTTTTAGGGTCGATAACTCTGGCGAATATGGGCGGATTTTGTCGAAATGAAATCACGACACTTCGTCTATGCATAACACATATGCTGAAAAAAATTGTGAGTGCAGGTTCAAAACTCTTTGAGATCTGGCCAGGAAAATAATATTTGGACAAATTTGAATCATTCAAGGGAGATAACTCCCGCGAATATACATGGATTTTGCCAAAATGAAATCATGACTCCCGCGAATATAGGCAGATCATGCCAAAACAAAATCTTTTAATCTTTCAAGGGAGATAACTCTGGCGAATATGGGCAGATCTTGCCGACCCAAAATCATGACACTTCGCCTATACATAACACATCTTCTGAAGAAAAAAATTGTGAGTGTAGGTTCAAAACTCTTCGAAATCTGTCCCGGACAAGAAAATTTTGACAAATTTTAAGCTTTCAAGGGAGATATCTCTAGCGAATATGGGAGGATTTTGCCGCATCGAAATCATGACACTTTGTCTATAGGTAATATATCTGCTGAAAGAAATTTGTGAGTGTAGGTTCAAAACAGTCCACTACCCCTGTACACAGTCCACTACCCCTTTACACAGTCCACTACCCCATCACTCAGTCCACTACCCCTGTACACAGTCCACTACCCCTGTACAGTCTACAACCCTGTACACAGTCCACTACCCCTGTCCACAGTCCACTACACCTGTACACAGTCCACTACCCCTGTACACAGTCCACTACCCCTGTACACAGTCCACTACCCCTGTACACAGTCCACTACCCCAGCACCCAGTCCACTACCCCTGTACACAGTTCACTACCCCAGTACACAGTCCACTACCCCAGTACACAGTCCACTACCCATGTACACAGTCCACTACCCCTGTACACAGTCCACTACCCCTGTACACAGTCCACTACCCCTGTACACATTCTTGTCCGCTAACCCTGGACTCGGTCCACTACAGCTGCACACATTCGACTACACTTGCACTCAGTCCATTACATCTGCACTCAGTCCACTACCTCTGCACTCAGTCCACTACCTCTGCACTCAGTTCATTACCTCTGCACACTATCCACTACCCCTGCACACAGTCCACTACCCCCTGCACACAGTCCACTACACCTGCACACAGTCCACTAACCCTGCATGCAATCCACTAACCCTGCACGCCATCCGCTACATCTGCACTCTATCCGCTATGTCTGCACTCTGTCTACTACCAATGCACTCTGTCCACTACCACTGCACTCTGTCCACTACCCCTGCACTCTGCTCGCGTTCAGTCAACTACCCCTGCAGACAGTCCAGTCATATGCATCAGAATGGTATCTCTTAGTCATACGAAGCAACATACACATACATGCAATGAAATTTAGTGCTCTGGTATCAGTCTTCTAGTTCTTTTAAGTTGCTACTCACAACTAGTATTTAAGTCTGTCTGTCTGTTAAATATTTTGACATTTCTGACAAAGCTGCCTATATTGCAACTATAGCACACTACACATGATATATAGAGCTTTCATAGTGATTTTATTTAGATATGTGCAATATATTAGTACATAAAAATACAACATACTATCATTGTGGCATATGAGGCTGAGAGAGAGAGAGAGAGAGAGAGAGAGAGAGAGAGAGAGGGAGAGGGAGGGACATTCATAGACATAGTATTTGCGAGCCTCAACAGCCAGCATACACAAAATTATATAACTGACTAAACTAATGTTATAGAGAAAATGTACTCTTTGCTTGGATAATCATGAGAATTAGATGAAGCTAACAATTAATTCCTTCATCCCAGTCTATCCAGTGTCATCTCAGATCTACGCAGCTAAATAACAGCTAAGCTGAGTCAAATATTAGATTAATTTAACTGGAAGCTGAACTGTAAATATACACAACTGTCCAAATACGAATAGCGAACACAGACATTACGCTACAGCCTGCTATGGCCTTCAGCTCTTAACATATTATACAATTTAACAATTTAATGATCATGAATGGTTAACCCTTACCACTCTGATGCCAAAAATTTTAATTTTCAAATTAAATTAAAGATGAACTTGTGTTCATTTTTCAACAAATTTGGTGCAAGATATTGGGGTCGTAGACAGCAACATCGTCCATCAAAATTGTTGAAAAATGTACACCAGTTTCTTTGCTATCGACAGAGTAAAAAGAAAAATATTGACATCAGTGTGGTAAGGATTAAGAAAGTTAAAATTTTTAATTAGTGAGTGGCCATTTGCTGGCCAAGAAGATTATTTTTGAAACTTTACCGCTGTAATGACTGGCTCGTTTAGTGAGCCAGTCATTCCAGTAGTAAAATTTCAAAAATTGTCTTCTGACCTGCAAATTGTCATTACTCAAGACAAATGAGGTCTGCCGTAACGATTAACTCTTTCACTGATGAATTCCTCAGATTAATTTTCAAGGCAATCACACAGGAGAACTGTTGACTATTTTAAACTTAATTTGACTGGAAGCCTAAGGCAGCAATGTCTTCCAGTGAAATTAATTTCAAAACCTTGAACAGATTCTGTTTTATATCGTAAAAAATTTTCTTTTTCAGCGAATTGTCTCTGAAAGGGTTAAAGGTTTAAGTAAACTGGATCTCTTGTTTCATGCTTTTACTCTGTCAAAATTTTGACAAGCAACATCTGATTGTGATGTCAGTTGAATTTAAGTGATGTCAGTCGCATAATGAAAGCATATATGATTGACAGATCAGGTCCATGTATTGAGAGCTAGTCGCATTTAAACCTGTGATTGCCAAATTATGCTGGACATGGCAATAACGGTCTAATACTTAACACAGCATCTTGGCAACTGCTCAAAGCAATTTAACAATCTTACGCTTCAGATAGCATTTTTCAGCTCTAGTAATCAACGACAATTTCTGGTGAAAGGAATAAAATGATTCCTTTGATAGAAGCTAATTATCGACTCTTGATCGGCAGTGAACCAATTATGGTATTACCATTATCGCGTGAGTTAAGCCAAAATTGGTCATATTCGGGTAATTCTGTTTATATCATTGTAACATATAAATATGGCATAGTCAGAAGATGGTAAATGACTTTATATTTATATCCTAATAATAGTCATAAAAATTGGTCGGGAAGAATATTTTAGAAATGTCACCACGGGAATGACTGGTTTGCTCAGTCATTCCACTGTTAAGTTTTCTAAAATATTATCTTTTTTTGGCCTGTAAATGGATATTTCTTAACAGCTGTAGAAGTCATTTTAGTTGGGGAGACCATTAACCCTTTAACACTCAAATTTGATAAAAAAAATTTACATTTTCCCTTAGATCAAGAGAAGACTATTTTTTTAGTTAACGGTTAACGAGCCAGTCATTCCAATAATAAATTTTCAGAAATAGTCTTCTCTTCGTCTGCAAATGGACATTTCTCAAAAACACTGTAGAAGCCTGATATGAGTGTTAAAGGGTTAAGGGTCATGCATGCAAAAATGGCCTCTGTAGTGGCTGGGAAAAATGTCCATTTGCAGGCCGAGAAGACTATTTTTGAAATTTGCCAATGTGTGTGTGTGTGTGTGTGTGCGTGCGTGCGTGCGCGCATGCCCATGCCTGCGTGCATGCATGATCTGGATAGAACACGGATCTGGATTGGCTCAAATTCTGGATCTGTGGATATATCGGAAATATTGGTCCTATGTGACTCAAATTTAACAAGGGATGTGCCCATACAAGACAACTTTGAGAATGATACAGGAAAACTACAAATTCTGAAACAAATTCGGAAAATCTGAATACTTTTTAGATTGTGACAAAAATTAGAGGACGAAGGTTTGAAATCTCTGATTGCTCTTGTTACAGTTTTCATGATCCTGGTATACAAGTTTAAATAGAGTGTTAAATATTAAATGAATTACTAATAAGAATGTGTGCGCGCATACTTGCATGCTAAACTGCTATACAGACTGGATGGACGCTTAGTGGGAATTGTAAAAGGCTGCTATTTTGTGTATAGAAATTAACATGTTTATACAAATTTGGGAATGTGACATCCTGGTAGTAGTATGATGTCACATTCCACTATTAACTCTTTAACCCTCAAAATTGTTCAAGAAAATTTCTATTTGTCCACTTCCAGACCAAGAGACTATTTTTGAAAATTTACCACTGGAATGACTGGCTTGCGGTTATCGAGCCAGGCATATTATTTTGAAATTTTTGAAAATTGTCTTATCTTGGTCTGCAAATGAAAATTTTCCAAGACCACCGCTGAAGCCATTTTTGACTGGGTTGAGTGTTATAGGGTTAATATGTGAGATTATTATAGTCATGGCAAGGAATCCAACTGGCTGCTGTGATGATGGCTGGGATTGGCAGATTTAACCTATTCAGCCAATCACAACACTCAACACATCAGCGCTAACAGATTCCCCCCCCCCCCACACCTCTGGTAGAGGATTTGTTAACAATTTAGCACTCATATTGGTCAAAAACGGCTTTTGCAGTGGTCTTGAGAAATGCCCATTTGCAGACCAAGAGAAAATTATTTTTGAAAATCTCCCACTGAAATGACTGGCTCGATAACCGAGCCACTCATTCCAGTGAGAAATTTTCAAAAATACTCTTCTCTTGTTCTGCAAATGCACATTTTTCTATGAGAAATTGAAACTTTCTTGAACAAATTCGAGGGTTAAGGGGTTAAGAGACTAGTGTGAATGCACATAGTGGTTGCGCATTGTACAGTCTGTGTGCATTCTTGTACGGTACAACAACCATGCATGTAAGTCAATCTAGACCATAATCAACTGATGTAGAACAAGAGAAAGTCAGACATAACCCCAGACCCCAATATGAGTACATCAGATATTAGCACAGATGTACAGACGGACATATCTACAGACTGACAGGATGAATCTTTAAAATTAGGCACATCTTTTGGTGGTGTAAAATCATCCTGTCAAGTTTCAAACAAATTCTCTCTCAAACTGTAGGTGTTGGTGCGATAATATTTTTGGAACGTACGTATGGATATACATACGTATGGGACAAAAATATACCACCATCCACGTGTAGTGGTATATGTGTGTGCATACGTACGTGCATGCGTGCGTGCGTGCGTATAATATATACAACTGGTACTAAAACAAACGCCTTGTGTCACCAAAATGATAATGACTCATATTAAAGCTGATTTAAATATCCAATATTAAGCAATACTAGTAATTTAACATCCGTCACTATGCTCGGATCTGGTAGCTATTAGGATTCTGAGTGTTTACTTTTTCAATAAGACCTGAGCAGTTAACTTGTGATGTTACGTAAAAATTATATAGCCAAGAAGCAAAGAAAGTTAAAAACATAATGAAAGTGTCACAAAATATAATCTTTGCTATAATTGTCTCGATTACTTGAGAAAATGTCCAATGAGACATAAACTCCATCTTTTTAAAGATTGGTTACACTGGATTTCTACAGAGCAAATATTTATAGATGCTTGATGAAAAAGAAGATTGGCGTAACCCGCTAACTTTTGAAATTTCAATGTCTCGATTTCCAGACAGCTATGCAGGCAAGCTGTTGAATATTTTGAATCTAATTTGACTGGGACCTGTTGCTGCCACATTTCCAAGTCAAATAGATTCAAAATATTGAAGAGAATATTCATTACATGATAAAGAATCTGCCCTTTCTGGTGCTTAAAAGGTTAAAGGTTAATGGAGGAATCCTGTTTTAGCCATGCCCCGCCCATCTCTAGCTAAGCTCCACTCACTCTTTGACCATTGGCCCCTGCACACTCAAAATCTCGATTTCCAGAAAACTATACGGGTAAGCTATGGCAACAACAGCATCCAGTCAAATTAGTTTTAAAATATTCAACAGCATGTTTATTAAATAGTACAGATATACTATTCGTAGAACCTGACAGACTATTAAGCATCTAAGATGAACTAAATCGATCATTCATGATGGCATTGATCATGACGTCATCCTATACGTCACATAGTTGAGTATGAGGTCATATGATTGATGGATAAACTGGAAAGGTCCATTGGCATGGACATCAAAGGTGCAGGATAGTTGCTGAGGTGAGATGAGTACAGATTGGTCATCATAGACATAGACATATTATGGACGATAGACTGTGACTCATCATCATTGTCACAAGATTATTTCTCTGATATTTCATCCAAATAAGTCAACAAGTGACACAAACTGCTGACTAAACAGCTTACCGTAAAATTCTGTAGATATTGCGCCCTTTCTTAAGTGTTATAAAAAGCTAATGTGCACTAAATACAAGGATAAATATTTGTCATATTTTTTCCTCCAAATTTTCGTCAGAATAGCAATATTCAGAGCTGTAAATGTGATTTTATGGATCGGGAATCAGTCCAAAATAACGATAGCATTCTATCATGTATATAATTGTACTACCTCAACAGGATCGTTGAAATGTCTTACTACTGTCTAAATATTGTGTTATACCTTTATTAAATACCATATTATGTTGTAAAATGATCAAATAAAACATCATTCAACTTTTTTACAATGCCATTGTTTCCTGTAATTTGCTCTTATTTATTCAGAGTTGGACATAGAGATGTTTAAAATCCATAGATTGCTATCCAGACACGGCTATAAATGAGTTGAAATAAGTACGATATAGCCGATGTTTTTCAAGGCAATCTAGCATTTATTATATCTATATAAAGGGACGTTACTCTTGTCTTCCCAAGTTGAACATAGAGATGTTTAAAATCCATAGATTGCTATACAGATACGGACATAAATGCATTAAAAAAAGAATGATAGAGTCGATGTTTTCCAAGGCAATCTAGCATTTACATAGACATAGAAGGAATGTTTTCTATGTGCTAAACAGGACAATGTTTTGACCAATCGGCGGGCAGGATGATGATTATGATTGACAGGTTAAGGTTAAAGGTCACAGCTGTCAGATTCAGATTCTAACCTGTTCTGATGGAAATTATATTTGTATTTTTATATAGTTCAATAATGTTTAATACAAAGTATTTGCTATGAGTGTAGGCAAATGATATTCCCGTGATTAAAGAACAGATTAACGCACGGCACAAACTGGATTTTATAAGGAAAGCATATTTGACACGCAGTATGTCAGTGATTTTTTTTTACCAGTTTTCGTTCACATGTCTTTCTATCTTAAAGCGCACTATACACGAAAACAAGGTATTTTTCAGGCCGACTTTGGTCAAATTTAGGGGTGTGCACTATGCACGATAGCTCAGTATATACATAATTTTACCGTACTATTGATTTAAAGAGAAAATTAATATTTGATATTTTATTCAGGAACCAGGTCAGAATAATCTAATTCTTATATTAGCACTTTAACACTCATATCAGGCAAAAATGGCTTCTGCAGGGGTCTTGAAAAATATCCATTTGCAGACCGATAGAAAAATATTATTGAAAATTTACCACTGGAATGACTGGCTCGATAACCGAGGCAGTCATTCCAGTGGTAAATTTTCAGAAATAGTCTTCTCTTGGTATGCAAATGGACACTTTCTATGAGAAAATTAGAAATTTTCTTGAATAAATTCGAGGGATTAAAGGTTAAAAGGGTGTGATCACAACATCATGGGTCAATAAGCCATCATATTTACCAGAAGAGATTTATGTTTTCAAGAGCTATACACCGCTATCATCCATAGGCTTAGTTATTACTTTCCCCACTGTCATCAATATCACTGACCATCTCCAACAGTTGCTGGGGTCCAAACAACTTCATTTTCATAATGCAGATATAAGACGAATATATGCTGACCAAACCAAGAGGTAATGACACATGATGAATATAAGCTGACCAAACCATGGGGTAATGAAACATGATGAATATAAGCTGACCAAACTAAGAGGTAATGAAACATGATGAATCTAAGCTGACCAAACTAAGAGGTAATGAAACATGATGAATATAAGCTGACCAAACCACGGGGTAATGAAACATGATGAATATAAGCTGACCAAACTAAGAGGTAATGAAACATGATGAATCTAAGCTGACCAAACTAAGAGGTAATGAAACATGATGAATATAAGCTGACCAAACCACGGGGTAATGAAACATGATGAATACAAGCTGACAAAACTAAGAGGTAATGAAACATGATGAATATAAGCTGACCAAACTAAGAGGTAATGAAACATGATGAATATAAGCTGACCAAACCACGGGGTAATGAAACATGATGAATATAAGCTGACTAAACTAAGAGGTAATGAAACATGATGAATCTAAGCTGACCAAACCAAGAGGTAACAAAACATCATGAATAAAAGCTGATCAAACTAAGAGGTAACGAAACATGATGAATAAAAGCTGACCAAACTAAGAGGTAACGAAACATGATGAATATAAGCTGACCAAACTAGGAGGAAACGAAACATGACGCTATTGCTGATGCTATTGGGGACGTTATGCACCAAAGGTTGCTCGATTTGGTGGATAGGGTTGGGCACTATAACTGAGTTAAACTGGCTCAAATATATATGCGTCACCTAAGATTTAAATCATGTCAGCCATAATGTGTATACTGATTTACTGCTAATTAGCTAACACATTTTTGTAATGTGATAACAGAAAAAGTTGTCTATAATATACACTTATGAACTATTATGTCATGAAAAAAACAGAGGTGCACTTAATATATGTCAGCTGACATAGATTAAATGCTTTTCAGGGCCATGAGTTGGCGGATAATTCACCTTTTCCAGAGTATCCATCTATGATCTGACGTCATATGACATCATAATTAACCAAGTGATGTGCATGCTGATGTCATAATCATGATGTCATGAATGATTCCATATTGCCCGTCTTTAATGCTTAATAGTCTGATGCATTGTACAAATTGCATGTTTTGCTATTTAAAAAATGTGCTTTGAAACTAATTTGACTGGGTGCCGTTGCTGTCAAATTAGTTTCAAAATATTCAACAGCTTACATGTATAGTTTTCTGGAAATTGATAGTCAGGGAGTTCAGAGATCGATCGATCCCAACATGGATGTGTTGTGGGTGGAGCTTAGACTGAGATGCGCGGGGCTTAGCAAAAACTGGAACGGTCCATTAGGATGGGTAGTCATATGACCACATGTCTTAAAGAACCACCATTTTTTGGCTACAAAACAAAGTGTCCACTGCATACAACTTTGACTGTACATAAGTTAGAAACATGTCTGTATGCACTTATATCACCTGTATAAAGCAGTGACAACTTGAAAGCTGGCAGATATTTACTTGAAGGCTATTAAGCTAAAGGGTTGTAATTAGTACAGGTAAAAGTTCACCTTTCAAATGCATGAGCGCATTACCACTTTACTGTTTATAAATGGAGATAATTCTTTACACACAACTGTAAGCATGGATGGCGATTATATAATTGTGTATACATTCTCCAAGTACTAGATATAAATAGTCTAATGCCAGGAAGCTATCTTAACTATTTAACAGAAGGAATATGGGGAGGGGGGAGGGGCAGGATGGAGGAGTAGGGCCACATACCTTTAATCTAGTTCTCACAATCAATTTTATTCGCTAAGTCTAATCAATGAAAACAACTGACCAATGCTGTCTATGGGGGAAAAATTAAATTTTTATATTAAGAAAGAAGGACAGAACCAAGAAAAGTCTACAAGACTTAAATGGCTCACCAGTCCTCTGCATTGCTGATAGGTATCAGACGTTAGTGACCATTATCTTGACCATGTGACCTGACCTCAATGTCACCACTGCACGCCGATTCCTAACTGTGGCCATGGTTATTTCCAATAGGATTAACAAATCCCGAAATATAAGCTGAGAAGTTTTGCTAAATGCAAAAACTTAAACTTGAAAACCCCCAGAGTTGTTTTGTACCAAGGTAACACTTAGGCAGCACTGTCTTCCAATCAAAGTAATTTCAAAATATTCAACAGAATTAGTTTTATCTTGTAAAGAATATACTTTTTCAGATTTGTCGGTGAAAGGGTTAAGTTTAACAAATCCTGAAATATACGCTGATAACATTTGCAAAAACTTAACATTATTGATGCAGTCACCATGGTCTCTGACAAAGTGGCAGGATATCTCACATCCTGCTTCACAGGTGCGACACAAAGGACAAGGTAGGAACAAATCTGAGCAATGTCGAGAAAATAGGACTAAAAAGAATATATCTCACATATCATGCCATTTTGTCAGTTTTTCTGAACATCACACATCGCATGCAGCAGTGGTGCGACATTTGCACTGTTATGGCATGGTATGTGATATGGCATCATATAGGTCATGGTATGGTATAACATTGTGTATGGCAGAGCAGGGCATTCAGGGCAGAGGGATTTGCAGGGGAAGGGTGATGTCTCAACCATATGGAAGCAATGAACATTATGTAAAATTACATTGAATATAATTGACTCCTGGATACAGTCAGATCTTGAAATGGAAAGCTACTTGCCAGAGTAAGATCGCCCATGGCATTGCACAATGATGAAGCCATACAGGTATATCCTCAACACTGAACCATAAAGTCTAAGCACTTATTGTACCTGCAGTGTAAGCACTACTGGACTGAACAAGCTTTAAAGAGAGGCAAATGGTCCACATTACACACACTTAGATGTAAATGTAGAAAAACTATTTCTGATTATTATATACAAATGATCAAAGCACTGTATATAACAAATCTGGAAAGTTTAATTGGATAAGCATTGGTAAAGTAAGTTTAGATTAAAACATTAACACTCTACCTAATTCTTGAGGTAACCATGCGATAAATGAAATCAAAATAAATTCAGTCCAAATTCTGGAAAGATATGGAAAAAAAAAATCTTATTACCCTCAACTTCGCTTAGGGCCTGAGTATAGCAACTGTGACGCATGGTCTATATGGCATGCATGGTAACATTTCTCAGCAATTCACCTTTCCAGAGTACCCACCCATCATATGACATCATAATGAACTGCGTGATGTGTAGAATGCCATCATAATGAATGATGTCATGAATGACGTCGATAAGTATGTCACGAATGCAAATTTGACGCATGGTCTATATGGCATGCATGGTAACATTTCTCAGCAATTCACCTTTCCTGAGTACCCACCCATCATATGACATCATAATGAACTGCGTGATGTGTAGAATGACATCATAATGAATGACGTCATGAATGACGTCGATAAGTATGTCACGAACGCAAATTTGACGCATGGTCTATATGGCATGCATGGTAATATTTCTCAGCAATTCACCTTTCCAGAGTACCCACCCATCATATGACATCATAATGAACTGCGTGATGTGTAGAATGACATCATAATGAATGATGTCATGAATGACGTCGATAAGTACGTCACGAACGCAAATTTGAAGACGGTCTATGCGTTGTTGTACAAATTGGTTGCTTTTACTATTTAATAAATATTCTGTTGAATATTTTGAAACTAATTTGTCTGGGCGCTGTTGCTGCCATAGGCAGCAACAGCACCCAGTCAAATTAGTTACAAAATATTCAACAGCTACCCTGTATAGTTTTCAGGAAATTGATAGCTATGGGATTTGGGGATCGATCAATCCCAACATGGTGAGGTGTGGGTGGAGCTTAGCTAGTGATGGGTGGGGCATAGCTAAAAATGGAAAAGTCCATTATAACCACAGTATTTAGTTTTGTATGGAGAGGTGACCAAAGACACCAGATATACTCATATTCTTAACTGTCTGTCAGACAAATGTTTGACAAAACTTCATAGGTCACACTTTAGTGCATATATTATTTTTAAATGGTTAACAAAATCAATAAATGAATCAATGGATGCATAGATAGATGGGTGGACAGTGGCATAGTGATGGGGGTCAACAGGAGGGGGGGGGGGCAGTTGCTCCCTGCCTCTGAGTTCAATGCTATGTTGGCATATGGGGGATGGCCCAAAAGGGCCATTTGGGCTGATTTGCCACGATGTGCCAGCATTTGGGTATAGGAGGGGGCGCTCCACACCCTCACTGCACCACCGTCGATGGATGGGTGGATGAACGGATTAATGAGTGGATGGATGGATGGATGAATGAATTGATGAATGAATGAATCATGTGGATGGATGAATGAATGAACGGAATGCTTCACTGGAGGAGTAGTTGACTACAATTACAACTTTTTCTGTTGTTAGAAGTGTCTCACCAATAATTAGACTGTGTGTCAAAAGCTGCCTAGGTCGCAGTTATAGTACATACATGTTTGTCACATTATGACCATAACCATTTAACACATACAGACCAACAACAGCAAATTCATTATGAGGTTAGGATTATTCCGGCGAATATTTACAGTTAAATTAGTTTCAATATATTTAACAGCTTTCCGGTAAAGTTTCTTGAAATTGTGACACTGGAATTTCTATGGTTAAAGAGTTAATTTAAACTTAAGCGCAAGTTAAATAAGGTTACATTAACTGTCTGACTGCTACAAACCATCAGGAAATAATTTCAATGGGCAATAACTATGATCTGCTAAATATTTTGAAAACAATTTTACTGAAAGTCACCAACAAATTTCTATCAAATTGGTTTCAGAATATTCAGCATGTCCAGAGTAAAAACCCCATGGAAAATATAGTTTGCAGAAATTCAGTAGAAAGACAGTTTAAAATATTCAGTTTTAAACAGGCAAGGAAAAAATGAAATATTTAGTAAACTCTGGTGTAGGGGGGGATAACTCCTTATAGGAAATAACTATTTACCAGGCCTTTCAATTATATTGGATGAGGCACAAGCCAGCAGTACCAATGACAAGTACTTGACATATTCAACAATTACTTTTGGTCATTATACTACAGAAATATGAGCATGTTCTATTCAGTTAACTTTTAGAGGAGAATTTCTGCAGCTTTTAGCAAAACCGTTTCTGAAATTTTACCAGTTTTCAATCATCTACTATGCTGTTGCATAATATGACTAGCCTGTTTGGTTTATAAATTATATGTAGGAGTTAGGATACAAATTATTAATACTAGCCCACCAGGCTGGGCAATCCTGGAATAGTGATGATGATGATGATGATAACGATGACGATGATAATGATGGATGATACTTTATAGGGGATGCCAACAAGAACACATATTTTAGTCATTGAAAGAGGAATTAGCTTAAAGACAGTAAAAGGCAGGTCTGCCTCTCTCGCAGATTTCAATTTAACAGCCATGTAAAAACTGATATGCATATACGAATAAGTTTGGATGTCTAATTCTGATTAAATGTTTATGTATCGTAACGTCTGACGTTAGATTGTAATTTCTGAATACACAGACGTTAGATTGTAATTTCTGAATTCACATCAATATACCTGATGCTATTCACAACATTTAGCAACCAAATTCATGCATTTTGATTAATTTAAACCTTTGAACCCTGAATTCCCAGATTTCCTATTTCACAGCAATCATACGTGTAACCTGGTGAGTATTTTGAATCTAATTTGACAGGAACAGCTTCAAGTCAAATTAATTTCAAATTACTCGACAGAATAATTATTAAGTTGTAAATGATTTTTGTGTTTTGGTATTTCGGGTTCAAAAGTTAAGTCATTAACTGTTTAGCGCTCAAGTCAGCCGAAAATGGCTTCTGTAGTGATTTAGGAAAATATCCATTTGCAGACCAAGAAGACTATTTTTGAAAATTCATCACTGGAATAACTGGCTCGATAACCGAGCCAGTCATTCCTGTGATAAATTTTCAAAAGGGTCTTCTCTCGGTCTGCAAATGGACATTTTATATTAGAATTTTTTTTTTAAAGCAAATTTGAGTGTCAAAGGGTAAAATTTCATCTTGGTTTATTTATCTACACATGCACATACGCTTACTCTCACTCAATTTGAGTATGCGAGGTAGGAAATGTGCACAATGTGACATCATTAATTCATTACACTCCCAGTGTTAGGAAACCAAATCCGAGTAACTACAGTGCGTCTGCAAACTTAATCGTAGTTATGATGTCACTTTGATTACAATCTATTTCTTACCTTAATGCACGCCGGCTTGATTGTTTCCAGGTAAATTATCGTTTTTTGGGCGACGGAAGCGTTGATATCTTCAAGTGAGCCGATCAGAGAAGAGAATGTATGTGCCAATGTCGTCTGAATGATCTGGTTAATTTTAATTGTACCAGGCTCAAGATGTCGTGCGAGAACTGTCACTTTCTCAACTGAAATGTAATCATAGTATGCACAGAGGAGTAAATTAACATGTTAAAGGGCAAGCTAAATAACAATTATTCCTGCAATGGTCTTGAGCAAATTCACTACGAATGATGGTCATTGCTACACAGCCAGTCATTCTAGTGATAAGTTTTCAACTAGAAAGGCTGTAGCCTGCATGGCGAGGCCTCATAAGGGTCAATCAAATTGGAGAATCTTTGCAAGATTATCTTTGTTTATTTAAGATTGGCTCACATCATGCCTTCCATTTTAAGAACACTAAAGATTTATTATGTACTCTGTTTTATAGAATTCACCAATGTACTTGGTGCAGTCCTGATACAATGAATGTCATCATCCGGAAACTGATTTTCAACCTGGTAGTCAGTGGTCACTTTGGATTTCGGATCATCATTGGATAGGTTTCTTACCCAGATGGAGTCCAATCAATCTATGAATCCAAGCGATCCGATAAATGACAGCGGAGGTATGATCCAGAAAACAATTTTCAAGATGATCACTGCTGAATGGCCACCATCTTGGGTTTTGGATCATCTTCCATTTCCAAAGGTTTCTTCCCCAGATCAAGTCTAGTTTTAAAACCTATGAAGTTTCAAAGAGATCTGATAAATGGAAAATGGTTGTGGAGTTATCATTCGGATACCATTTTTCAAGATGGCCACTAGTGGCTGGAGGCCATCTTGGATTTTGTATCATTGTTGATTTTGATAGGCTTCTTCCCCAGACATAGCCCAATTAATGTATAAAGTTTCAAAGAGATCTGATATTTGGTAGCGAAGATGTCCTCAGAAAACCAATCTGCCACCCGCCTGCCCGCACACCCGGACTACACCATCATTGCCCACTTACTCAGACCCGCATAGGGACATCAATTTATATTTCATTGCCCTGAACTGCCAATTATAAGAGGGCGTTCGATGCCAATGCATATTCTTAATAAACTGGCTACTCTCCCAGCTGACTGTAACATGGGATCACCTCATTTGCTAAGATAACATTTCTGATGATCTCATTGGCTGAACTAAACAATACGTATCAAAGCAGCAAACCTTTCCCCGCAGGTAAAAAAACATGAGGCCCAATAACAGGTGCTTAACCCTTTAACACTCATATCAGCCAAAAACGACTTCTGCAGTGGTCTTCAGCAATGTTTATTTGCAGACAAAGAGAAGACTATTTTAGAAAATTTACCACTGAAATGACTGCCTCGATAACCGAGCCAGTCATTCCAGTAGTAAATTTTCAGAAATAGTCTTCTCTTGGTCTGCAAATGGACATTTTCTATGAGAAAATTGATATTTTCGTAAAAAGATTTGAGGGATAAAGGTTTAACAGATAAGCTCTTCAGTCTACTTGCTCCATAGCTAACCTAACCATCAAATTTATTTAAGATCTCATTTTTCTCATAGAAAATGCCCATTTGCAGATGAATAGATTATTTTTTAATGTTTACCACGGTTATCGAGCCAGTCATTCCAGTGGTAAATCTTCAAAAGTAGTCTTATGTTGGTCTGGAAATGGACATTTTTCAAGACCACTGCAAAAGCCATTTTTGGCCATCTTGAGCGTTAAAGGGGTAAGGAAATTTCAACAAAAATAGTGCAACATGTTGGGTGAATATTTTATTTTTAATTATAATAAATAAAATTAACCTTTTAGAATTTGCCAAAAATCTGCAATAACAAAGCATGGCATGATCATGTACGAATGGTTGATCATACAAAAGCCAGACTGATATATCTAAAAGGTGGTGAACAATAGAAATACATTATTACCTGCAGAGAAACGCACTTTCCAATCATCACTAGTAAAGTGTTGTTCTACAAGCTTCCATAGAACATCTGCCCCAGAGGGTAATGTCATGCAGTGCAGCAGCAAGGGTACAGCGATAGTGGCCAGGTGAGAATTGTCAGATCTGAGCAATCTCCAGATGCTGACGAGAAACACACAACCACGTTATCATTATACACAGAGAATCACAGTAATATAACACTCAAGCCTCTCAGGATCAGGAATCGATAAAATTAAACGAAAATGCATGATAAAAATAGATCCAGTGCATGTCACGTGGTAGACTGTTCTTATATGAATGCACACAGAAGAAAGAAGAAGAAGAAGAAGAATGCAGAAGAAAGGTTGAAGGCTATGTCTCTATAAAATTGCTGTTGTTTTAACCATTTAACACACTCATATCAGCTAAAAACGGCTTCTTCAGTGGTCTTGAGAAATGTCCACCTGCAGACCAAGAGAAGACTACTTTTGAAAATGTACCACTGGAATAACTGGCTCGAGAACTGAGCCTGTCATTCTGGTGCTAAATTTTCAAAGATAATCTCTTGGTTTGCAAATGGACATTTTCTATGAAAAGATTAAAATGTTCTTGAACAAATTTAAGTGTTAAAGGGTTAAGAGTGAGACTAATGTACTCTTAACCATTTCAACCGAAAAGCCTGAAAAAGTAAATTGCTTGCGATGCATAGCATATTGTGTTGAATGTTTTGAAATTAATATGACTGGAAGCCACTACTGCTGTACTTCCAGTCACATTAATTTCAAAATGTTCAACAGCTTTCCTGTTTGTTTGCCCTGAGATTAAGATACGGTGAATTTATTGGAGAAAGAGCTAAGTTAGCATACCCTGCTGTATTTAGTCATAGGTTACAAAATATTACTCAAAAGCTTAGAGCGACCATCTCTTCGGATTTATCCGAAAAATGTGGATTCTTTTAACAGGCCTCCTTGATTTCTGGACATCGTGTCAAATATCCAGATTTTTTTCATCAACGTATCAAAAAAATGAATGTTTAAGCACAATGTTAAATAGACACAGTTAAGCTAGTTACCTGCAGCTTGTTCAAAAGGGAAAATGTTTCAAAACATTTTGCTAAATCCTCAAACTGCGACAATCACCAATTTTAATATTCATTATTGCATGTAATAATTAATCTGTTACCAGTTTTCGTTTTATGTAGTGCAATTTCGACCCAATTCAATTCGACCAAATTAGTCTGAGTAGCCTTCTGATTTATTCATAGGGAATTATGACGACGCTTAATTATATTTTTACCTTTTCAATTTGTAATAGACAAGTTATAGTTTAAATACATGATTTGGATGCATTTCTGCATGCTCGCATACGCAAACATTGTAAGATACAGATCGCGCATGCGAGCGCACTGTGTCTGAATAGGGCAAACCGCGCACTCTCGCGCTCATCTAAACTTATTTTCAGGATAAAAATTCATGACAATCTGGTCACTCTGAATGTTTTCAATGAACGTATAACTACAAAAGAAATATGTTGATGATTTTGAAAACAACTCAATCTAATTATGTTGAAAATAAATCAAGTGAGTCCCCTGTTTAAGACTATATGCTCGGCCTCAACGTGGCGCAGGGGTGTAACCCACTGGGTGTAAATCCAGACATTTGGACACTTGGAGATCGAATCAACCGAAATGGTGCTCGCCCTGTGAGGATCCGCCAGGCAGGTGCAGCGCCGGGCTCCACGCCTCGAAGGAGCCCACCCTCAGCTACTGGAGGTCCCATCAACTCGTCTTGCGGAGCCAGGGGACGAGGATGAAGAGCTACTGGCCAACCGAAAGAGAAGCCCAACCCCAAAGAGAACCCTAGTATCAACATCATGCACTGGAACACAGAAGGGGTTACCAACAAGAAATCAGAGCGCGAACAGTTCCTGTACGAAAACAACATTGATATCTGCTACATCCAAGAGACACACCTGCAAGAAGGTAAACCATTTAAGATCAGAGGCTACCAGATTTTCCTGTGTGATCGAAGAGGAACAAAGAAAGGTGGGGTGATCACCTTGGTCCGAAACAGCGTGAACGCCAGCCAGATCAAAACCTTTATGGAAGAGGCAGAATATATCAAGATCAAGGTAACAACCAGCAACTCTGTGATTGACATTGTCAATTATTACTGCCCTAATGACAAGAATCTCTCACTTGACACAATCCAGGTCCCGGACTGCCACTTCCTCATTGCGGGAGACTTTAATAGCCAGTCCCAGAGCTGGGGATACAGAACACTTGATAAACGAGAAGACATTGAAGCATGGCAAGATGAAAAGCAACTTTTACTTGTCAACGATCCCACAGATCAGCCTACCTTCTACTCGCGCCGGTGGCACTCGACAACAACGCTGGACTTGGCATTTTGTACAGAAGACATTCACAGAAACCTCAGTAGAGTGGTCGGATCGCAGTTAGGAGGAAGCGACCACCGCCCAGTCCTCCTCTCTCTTTCTGGAAGTATTTCGACAAGTACACCTCAACATCCAAGGTGGAACTACAAAAAGGCAAATTGGAATCTGTTCGGCATTCGTTCCAGTGAGCTTACCCAAAATCTAGCAGTAGAAGGGAGAAACATCAACAATGTGGTCAAGGAATTTAATTCAAGTATCCTCAAGGCTGCCAACGAAGCGATTCCTCGAGGGTTCAGGAAAAACTATCGCCCCTACTGGACAACAGAACTGCAAGCAGCACATGATAAACTAGACAAGGCCAGAGAAGATGCAGAGGGTAATCCCTGTCATGAAAACCACTTCACGCTACAACAAACTAAAGCCAGGTATCTAAAGACCAAGCTGGAGGCCAAAAGAAGAAGCTGGAGGGAAAAGACGGCAGGGTTTAATTTAGAGAGGGACACCACAAAGCTATTGAGACTGACTAAAGCACTGAATGATGAGGGTGTCTGGGGAGAGAAGATTACTCTTGAAGAAGATGGACAAACACTGACAGGAAAGATGGCTGCAGATGCCTTTGTGAAGGCATATGCAAAAGAAAGCAACATTTCTATACCACGGATGCGTAAAAAAGAGGTTAGAAAAGAGCAAAAGGAAAGAACAGACACCAACACTCACGATGCAATGAAAGTTGACATTGGTTTAGCAGAACTGAAGAAGGCTATCCGCCAATTGAAGAAGACGAAATCTCCCGGGCCAGATGGCATTACGAATGAAATGATCCAACACTTTGGTAATGCATCTCTCCGCAAGTTGCTAGACATCTTTAATCTCAGTTGGACCAATGGAGAGGTTCCTCAGTGCTGGAAGGAAGCCAGAATGACTCCTATTCTGAAAAAAGGGAAGAACAAGACGAAAGTGCTGAGCTACCGTCCTATCAGTCTTACAAGCTGCATATGCAAGACCATGGAGTGCATCATCAACCAGCGGTAGCAGTGGTACCTGGTGTCGGAGAACATTATAGTTTCAGAGCAGGCTGGCTTCAGAAGATACATGAGCACAGAAGATCAAACAACACATCTTGCACAGGTCATAGAGGACACTTTTCAAGCCAAGAAGGTGATGCTAGCTGCCTTTATCGATCTGCAGAAGGCATTTGACAAGGTGTGGAAGGATGGCCTCCTCGTGAAGCTCCGGCGCACAGGCATCGGTGGCAACATGTTCCGATGGACCAAGTCGTACCTACACAATCGCAGAGCTAGGGTGCTGGTGGATGGACAATCTGGACAGAATGTATTGCTGAGACAAGGGGTGCCACAAGGCGGAGTATTATCACCAACTCTGTTCATAGTCTTCAATAATGACATTGTAGCAGAGCTGCCCAATGGGATCCAAGCTGCCCTCTATGCAGATGACCTCGTACTCTGGTGCACCGAGGAGTACACAACGACTGCCACATACAGAATGCAGCTCGCTTTGGACAGAATTACAGCTTGGGCCAATCGCTGGTGTATTACCATCAACAAAGAAAAATCATCAGCCATGCTATTCTCACTGTGCACCAAAACCAAGGTTGGCAATCTGACACTGGGCGGTACTCCACTCGAGTACGAGGACCAGCAGACATACCTGGGAGTCACCTCCGACAGAAGATTAACATGGAAGGAGCACATACAGAATGCAGAGACAAAGGCCAGAAGAAAGCTAAACATCATGAGGAAGCTGGCAGGAACAAAGTGGGGTGCCAATGAAAGGATCCTCAAGACCATCTACCTAGGTGCCGTACGACCACACCTTGAGTATGGATCCAGCTCATGGATGACAGCAGCTAAATCTCATCAACAGAACCTCGACGGACTACAACACCAGGCACTGCGCATCATCACTGGTGGAATGAGATCAACACCAATAAAAAAAATGGAGCAGGCAAAGGAAGGGAATGCAAAGCACTGATCCAAGCTGCAAAGTTCAAATCGTTCAGCAACCACCCGATGAAGATCAGGCAAGCACAGCTGTCATCAGAAAGACTTAAAAGATCAAGTTTTGTGAAAGAGACAAAAGCACTTCAAAGGAAACACCAAGAAATGTTGCCAGCACAAATAGAAGACCCAAACCACACCCTTGATCCTCCACCCTGGGAAAACAAACTAGAGAGCATAGCTATTCGCACAACAGTACCTCATCTCACAACCAAAGATGAACAGTGATGTGAGCAAGAAGGCCCTGACCCTAGCCATGCTGGAAGAAATGTACCCTCAGGAGACATGGATAAGGATCTACACAGATGGATCAGCCAAAGATGCAATTAGGAGCGGAGGTGCCGGTCTGCACATACAGTATCCAAACGGACAACATGAGTCAGCTGCAATACCGACGGGCAAACACTGCACAAACTACAGAGCTGAAGTCGAAGCACTGGTTCATGCAGCTAATACCATCAGCAGAACAGCAGACCCTATTGCACAAATTGTCTTTTTATCTGATGCCTGCTCTGTCCTTGAGGCTATCACCAAAGGTAAGCTGCCCCAACTTGAAGAAGCACTACAAACCATCAAATGCTTTCGAATAGCATTGCAGTGGATCCCCTCACACTGTCCAAGGAAATGAGGAAGCAGACAAGATGGCAAAGGTGCGTGCAGAAGAGAATCAGACAGAAAACATGGTTACCCATACAGAGATGAAGACTATCATCAAGTCACTCTATAGAACACCTCAATCATAAGATGCCTACCATCATCTCTCGAGGCCAGAGCAAGTGACCATTTTTTGTCTCAGAACTGGACACAACAGACTAAACCAACACATGTACAGGCGGTTCCACCTTACGACATCGCCCGCTTGTCTTTGTGGAGAAGCAGAACAGACCACAGAGCACATACTTCAATGTTGCAGTACGTATCAGCTGCTGAGAGAAGAGATCTGGCCTTTGTCAACCTCTTGTCTTGAAAAGCTGTATGGGCCTGTGGAAGAACTGCAGAAAACCACAGATTTCATCTTGAGAACGGCTCTCCAAGTGTGATACCAGCGATCGAAAAGAAGAAGAAGAAGAATTAAGTGAGTGTGGAAGCAAAGAGAAGCAGAGGCCCAGGCTTGCGATTATCTAGCGTTCCAGACATTTTAAACAAGAGCTCCACAAACGGTGCATAATACCCCACCATGATGACAAACCAATGAATTAAAGCTATCAGAAAATATTTATTTCTTCCTCAGACCCATCAGACCAGTCATCCTTATGCAGTGTCAAGGCGATCCGTTAAACGGTTAAGGATGTATCGTCCGGAAACCAATTGTCAAGATGGCCACCGGACTGGCGGCCAAATTCGATTTCGGATTATCCTAAATTTCGATAAGTTTCTTCACCAGACATAGTCCAACCACCCTATGAAGTGATCCAATAAATGGTAATGGAGATATCATCCAGAAACCAACATTCAAGATGGCAGCCCATGGGAGTTCTTGGACTTCGGATCATCGTCAATTTCAATAGCTTTCTTCTCCAGACCTAGTCCAACCACCCTATGAAGTTTCAAAGTGATCCGATAAACAGGAACGCAGTTATCATCTGGAAACCAATTTTCAAGATGGTGACTGGTGGCCATCTTGGATTTTGGATCATTGTCAATTAAGATAGGTTTTTTCCCCAGACCTAGTTCAACTACTTTACGAAGTTTCAAAGCGATCTGATAAACGGTAACGGAGTTATCATCCAGAAACCAATTTTCAAGATGGCCGCCAGTGGGTGGCAGCCATCTTGGATTTTTGATCGTCGTCGATTTCGATGTTTCTTCCCCATACCTAGTCCAACCATCTTATGAAGTTTCAAAGCGATCCGACTAATGGTTAAGGAGTTATCATCCGGAAACTAATTTTCAAGATGGCCAGCGGTGGTTGGCGGCCATCTTGGGTTTCGGATCATCCCCATGAAGTGATCCAATAAATGGTAACGGATATATCATCCAGAAACCAACTTTCAAGATGGCAGCCCATGGGAGTTCTTGGAGTTCAGATCATCGTCAATTTCGATAGCTTTCTTCCCCAGACATAGTCCAACCACCCTCTGAAGTGCCAAAGCGATCCGATAAAGGGTAACAGAGTTATCATCCAGAAACCAATTTTCAAGATGGCCGCCAGTGGCTGGCGGCCATCTTGGATTTTGGATCATCATCGATTTCGATAGGTTTCTTCCCCATACCTAGTCCAACCATCTTATGAAGTTTCAAAGCGATCTGACAAATGATTAAGGAGTTATCATCTGGAAACTAATTTTCAAGATGGCTGGAGGTGGCTGGTGGCCATCTTGGATTTCGCATCATCGTCGATTTCGATAGGTTTCTTCCCGAGACATAGTCCAACCACCCTATGGAGTTTCAATGCGATCCAACAAACGGTAACGGAGTTATCATTCGGAAATCACTCTGCTGCCTGCCCGCACGCCAGACCAACCGCACGCCCGATAAAATTTTTTGGTTGGGTGTAAAAACTAAATAATATTCTATCCATGCAATTCTCAGATCTGACACCGTATGCTATTTTGATCACTAAGCAGAGCCATCATCAGTTTCACATCAGCATTAATAATAATAAGTTTATGAAAGTGTAAGAACGGCGATTTCAATCAGTTTATTCCCATGTATTCTACTATTAAAATGATTAGAACATGGCCATGAAGGGTAGATCTCCATTGTTTTCAGAACCCTTCAACAGTTTGGAAAACTGCACAGACTGATATCTACATGGAACAGTGTGTGATGAATACTTAGTACTTGCTGAACTGCAGACCACACAACAGCTAACCTAGATAGACAAACAGAACCTGGAGAAGAGGCTAAGCACAATTCATGTTAACAAAATAATTCAAGTTTCAAAATAATGAACAGAGTGTTATCTATAACAACCAGTAAAGGTGACATTATGACAAGCTACTGATACATAGTTAGGCATCTATTTTCACATAGTTAGGCCTAATACAAACAGAATATGATGTATGTATGTAGTGAGACATACCCTGGTATGAGAACCGTGTCAAGTTTGTATTTGAGAAACTCCTCATATTGGCTGACTGTGTAATTTAGGCACTCTCCGTGAAGACATAGAAACTTAAGTGAGTTCAGGAGAGAAAACATTGCATCAGAATCATTCAAGTCATTTAACTCCTGCAGAAAAAACAGAGAATACTCTGCATGCATAATACTTTATAATATATATATATGTTATTGGTCCTGAGCAATGTCCATTTGCAGACCGAGAGAAGACTATTTAAAAAAAATTTATCACTGGAATCACTGGCT
Source organism: Chaetoderma sp. LZ-2023a (assembly GCA_034401795.1). Taxonomy (NCBI): domain Eukaryota; kingdom Metazoa; phylum Mollusca; class Caudofoveata; order Chaetodermatida; family Chaetodermatidae; genus Chaetoderma; species Chaetoderma sp. LZ-2023a. The sequence goes on along the minus strand of CM067373.1, from coordinate 124,640,536 downwards.
CAAGAAATGAGCCAATCATTCCAGTGGTAAATTTTCAACGAGCTCCACAAATGGCACATAATACCTAGCCATAAGGACAAACCGATGACTGAGAGATATTAGAAAATAGTGAATTCTTCCGCAGACATAGACCAGTCATCCTATGAAGTTTCAAAGCGATCCACTAAACAGTCATGGAGTCATCATCCGGAAACCAATTTTCAAGATGGCCGCCAGTGGCTGGCAGTCATAATGGATTTTGGATCATTTAAATTTGGATAAGTATCTTCCTTAGACCTAGTCCCATCATTCTATGAAGGTTCAAAAGCGACCCGTTAAACAGAATTGGAGTTATCAAACGGAAACCAATACTCAAGACGGCCATTTTGGATTTAGGATCATCGTCAATTTCGATAGATTACTTCTCCAGACATAGTCCAAGCACTCTTAAGAAGTTTCAAAGAAATCCGATAAATGGTAACAGAGTTATCGTCCGGCAACCAGTTTTCAAGACAGCCGGCCATGGCTGGCGGCCATCCCGGATTTTGGATTATCATCAATTTCGATAGGTTTCAAAGCTTTCAGATAAACAGTAACAGAGCTATCATATGGAAACCAATTTTCAAGATGGCCACCGGTGGCTGGCGGCCATCTTGGATTTTGGATCATCGACAAATTCGATAGGTTTCTTCCCCAGGCCTAGTCCAAACATCATATAAGTTTCAAAGCTATCTGATAAACGGTAACAGACTTATCATCCACAAACCAATTTTCAAGATGACCGCTGGTGGCTGGCATTCGGATCATCATCACTTTCAATAGTTTTCTTTCCCAGACCTAGTCCACCTACCCTATAAACTTTCAAAGCCATCCGATAAACGGCAACAGAGTTATCATTTGGAAACCAATTTTCAAGATGGCCAGCGGCAGCCATCTTGGATTTCGGATCATCGTCAATTTCAAGAAGTTTTTCCCCCAGACCTAGTAAAACTACCCTATGAAGTTTCAAAGCTATCCGATAAACGGTAACAGAGTTATAAACCGGAAACCACTCTGCCCGTCCACCTGCCCAGTCTGCGCCATCATATAGTAACCTGATTTGCAGGGTATAAAAACTAGTTTTCTCTTGGCCTGCTGATGGACATTCAATAAGCAAATATTTAGGCTTTCTTGACAAACTTGAGCATTAGGGAACTAACCATAAGATATAGTAACTATACATGTCTGAATCCAGAGCATGTCTGACTGATGTACATACCCTAATGAAGACATTAAAAAGACGTAAGTGATATGGCATCTTTTCTGTGTCAAACATCATCTCTCCATCAGAATGGTCTACAGAATCACCTTCAGGTATGGATGCAGGCGTCTTTATGTCTGATTTGTTTTCTGTGAAGGAGTGGTAGAGAAATGGGATTTGTATTATACAAGACAGCTAAGCAGTTTACTCCAGACTTAATTCCAAGAAGCCTGTCTTCAAGTGAGATTAAACGAAATCTAGGATTTCTTTTTTCACGAGAGAGTTGATACTTACCTCCCTAATACTTTTGATATTGCTAAATATCGGCTTTCACTCAATAAAACACTCAGATTAAAAACAGTTAGGTGCCCCTACTGGGCAGGGAGTCAGAGGTAGTCCGGCGGATGGTCGCCCCACCACCGCGCATGCGCCGACTACTACTTCCTCTGGCTCATTTATTGGCTAACACATGCAACTACCAAGAGCCTGAAGACCGAGCCTCTGTGGGGCGGAGAGGCCGGGTCAGTATCTAGGGAGGTAAGTATCAACTCTCTCGTGAAAAAAGAAATCCTAGATTTCGTTTATTTCACATCAAGAGTATACTTACCTCCCTAATACTTTTGATATTGCCAGAATTCGAAAGTGAATCTGGCGGGAGGGAGGCGAGGTCAAAAGACCAGCTCTTCCCTATACGCTTTCAAGCGTTTTAAGGCACTTATGACGTCTGAAACTGTGTGAAAACACAGTCAGGATTTGATAAACCATCGGATAACACAACCGATGCCTGAGAGATGACCGATTTGTCATATGCGCTCCCCCCCCCCTCCCTTGGGAGGAAGATTAAATGACCTCAATGTCCTACACGCTCTCTTCGTACTAGTGCTAAGTACTATAGGACAGAGACGAAAAGGCTCCATTTTCGTATACTCTCTATAAAGAACCACAACCCACATAAACCATCACCATATTAATAACACTGGGTAACGTGACAATACAAACAATGAACAACACATGAACAAGACTGACCTTGTTGTCCTAGGAAGCTGTCATCATGACTCCAGCAGAGAAGGATGATACAGTCCCGACAAGTGGTTGTCACCGTCGCTGAATGGCGAAGTATATAAGCAATGCGGAGGCACTCTTCACAAACATAAAGCGGTTATTGTTTCAAAATCGACAAGGCGAGAGGGTTAGAGGTGTCACGGAGGTAATGGTCTGTAAAACTAGACTCACAGTGCCACTGAGCCACTGACATAATATCATCCACAGGGACCCCATTAAAAAGGGCAGTGGATGTCACGACACCGCGGACACTGTGAGCCTTGGCCACGTCAACCTGTCGCCCGGTGGCGGATTTGTGACAAAATTGAATACATTCCACAATCCACCTAGAAATGGTGTCCTTAGACGCCCTACCATGGGGTTCAATATATGACAACCATAACGCTGACTGGTCGGTACGCCACTCCGAAGTACGCTGTTTGTACCGGAGCAGCGCCCGTACGGGGCACCATACTTTAGAATTAGGATCATATCTAGTTAAAGATGGCAAAAAAATAGGTTGACCTGGATATTTCAATGACTGATTTTTAGACAAGAAATTAATCCTAGGTAGAAGCTTAAGGCCTTCCCCTGTAACCACAAAACGGTCAACCTCGGCTGATAAGGCGTGAATTTCACTCCTACGCCTAGCCGAGGCCGCAGCAATTAAAAATACAGTTTTAAGAGTTAACATTTTCATAGAAATGGAACTAAGTGGTTCAAAAGGCTTATCACCTAGTACCTGGAGCACCAGTGATAAACTCCAAGACGGAATCAGTGGAGGATTCCTTGGTCTTAGATTGCCCATGCCTTTAATTAATACATTTAATGTACTTACTTCATCACTCCCCCTATTAGCCAAGCAAGGAATAACAGTCATTAAAGCTGACTTATAACCAGCAATAGAGTTAGGCTTGAGGCTATAGGCATCATATAGGTGACAGAGGAAATCAGCCACTACCTGAATAGATGATTCCATTGGATCAATACATCTTTTTGAGCACCATTCTGCAAATCTGTTGATTTTATAATTATATGCTCTGGAGGTTGACCCCCTCCTGGCTTTGGCCATAAACATGGCCGCTTGCTCAGAAAAGCCCTCCTTAATTCTAGATTCCTTGACAACATCCACGCAGTCAATCGGAACATTGACGGATTGTCGTGAAGGGCCTTGCCCTGGAAGATAAGGTTGTCCATCAGAGGCAGCGGAACCGGATTGCAGACCAGAAGGTCCAGCAGATCCGTATACCACGATCGGCTTGGCCAATCCGGGGCGATCAGAAGCACTTGGCACTCCTGCTGCCTGATTTTCTGAAGCACCTTTGGAATCAGGATTGCTGGGGGGAATGCGTATGCATACATTCCCTCCCAGCTGATAGCTAACGCATCTGTTGCGAAAGCGCTTGGGTCTGGAATCGGAGAGACGTACGTCGTCATCTTCGCATTCTTCTTCATCGCGAACAAATCTATGTTGGGTTTCCCCCAATGGTCGAACAGACGATCCGCCACACATTGATTTAGTTGCCATTCCGTGGGTAAAACACTCATCCTTCGGCTCAATGAGTCTGCTAGCAGATTTAACCTCCCCGGAATATGAACTGCTTTCAAGGTGATCCCATGATCCAGGCACCAACAAAGCAGTCCCCATGTCATCATACAGAGACTGGGCGACTTCGTTCCGCCCTGGCGGTTTATGTAAGTCACTACTGTTGAGTTGTCTGAACGAATTAGAACAATCTTGCCCTGAACTTTCTGTAAGAAATGTTCCAGGCCCAGGACTACTGCTCTTAGCTCTAGTAGATTGATATGTTCCTTGGACTGATCCAGATCCCAAAGCCCTGATACTGTGGACTCTTCCAGACAAGCTCCCCACCCCTCCATCGATGCATCTGTATACACAGTCACCTGAGGGTGGGGAGGGGTTAGCAAAACCCCCAGCAAGAGATTCTCTGTATTCAACCACCATTGCAGGTGGTGAATCAGAGGCGCCAACACCGGCACGTTCGAGTCCAGCGAACCTGAACTCTGGGTCCACTGTGTCATGAGAAACAACTGGATCGGACGCCTGCGCAAGGCGGCCTGTGGAATGACTGGTTCCAAAGAAACCATCAAGCCCAGCATTCTCAAGTAAACCCGTGCCAGGACATGACGACTGTCGCACACCGACTGAATTACCGAGATGAGTACTTGAACCCTCTCCTGAGTGGGGTACACATACCCCGTCTCCAGATCGAAGAACATGCCCAGGTAAACAAACTTCTGGGATGGAGTTAGCTCTGATTTCGGGAAATTGATTATCCAGCCCAAGTCCGAGAGAGTTTTCAAAACAATCACCAGATTGGCGGACAACGCTTCCCGGGTGTGTGCTTTCAATAGCCAGTCGTCTATGTACGTGTGGACTGCTATGCTTCTCCTGCGGAGGTATGCAGTGATCGCGAGAACCACACGGGTGAAGACCCGAGGAGCCGTGGAAATTCCGAAGGGTAACACCCTGAATTCCCACCGCCGGCCCTGAAATGCAAATCTCAGGAATCGACGGAAACTCCTCTCTATGGGAATGTGGAAATAAGCATCCTTCAAATCTATCGACGCTGTCCACATCCCTCGCTCTAACCCCGCCAACACCGAGCGCACAGTCTCCATCTTGAAACTGGGTGTCTCGATGAACTTGTTCAACGGCTTGAGGTTGAGAATCGGCCTCCACCCTCCGGTGTTTTTTGTTACTAAGAACAGGGTTGAATAGAAGCCCGGGCACCTCTGTGCCGGCTGAATGGCTTCTTTTAGTATGAGGGAATTTATTTCCTCCTCTATACACAACCTCTGATCCGGATCCCGTGGAATGGGAGTCCAGATCGGCGCGAGAGACAGTCGCGATGGCGGGCCTGTCACCCAGTCGGGACGATACCCGACCGAAAGCCATCGCAAGACTAAACGGTCCTGAGTCAACCGCTTCCACTCTGGCAAGCGGGCGGCCAAACGGCCGCCCACCGGTCCACCTAGGGATAGAGGTGGACATAAGGAGGGCCAGAGTGGCACTGTTCTCTCGGCCTGTAACACCGGAGTGGTTCCCACCGCGGTAACCAGGCCATCAGGCCCGATTACCGCGACCAGATCCCCGCGCGCCCCGCCCAGCGCCGCGCGCACCACGGTGCGCGGGCTGCTGTCTGGCTGGGTGCGGCTGGGGAGCCTGCGCCCCCCTCACTGCTGGCCGAATCGCCCGTGGCCTAGGCCTACGTTGCGACGGTGGCTGGCCCCTGACCTGGCCAGCACCACCTCGAGCCTGCAGAGGACGATACGCAGGGGGTGCCGCGCGAACACGCTCCCGCCGGAGCACCTCAAACTGTTCCCGCAGCGCCCTCTGGTTATTAACCAGAGTGACCGTCTCCTGGAGGTGCCTGCATCCCTCACCTCCAAAGAGACCAGGACCTGTCATAGGCGTCCGCAGCAGCCTATTATACAGGTCCTGGGACGGGCACAGATTGTCAAGTGCAAACGTGCGCCTCGCCCGGACACTTCTGGTTACCGCCCGCGTCAAACAGTCCAAAGCCAGGTTGATACCATCCTGAATGGCTCTCTGGACTGTCACCGGGCTAGGTTGGCGTGATGCGGAAGCCGCTACCACCCCTTGTAGCAGCTGGGAAACGTGGGATAGAGCGGCAATCGACGCTCTCCCACTCTCCTCCGCATCCCGCAGCGCGGCATTTGCCGAACGCAACGCGTTCGAGCACAAGACTCCCGTGTCAGAACGGGAGCCTGGCCGCGCATCTTCGCCCAAAGCCGCGCGATCATCAACGCTCGGCTTTGGCACCACACCGTACCGCTGGTAATCCAGGGGCACGATGCGGCACCGCTTCGCCACCTCGCGAGGGGCCTTCGCGAGACGTCCATTCACCTTAATGGACGCCTCTGCCGCTTCGAACATGTCCACGACATGCTCAGCAAGCGGCAGAGATGGCATAGCGGTAGCCGCCGGCCTACCAGCTAACCACGGCCTATGGTCACGCTGGCTAGCCGGCAGCTCCACGGGTAGATCTGGCCGAACACTCACCAGCCACTGGCAAGCGTCCGACCAATCCTCCTCCGTGGCTAACTGCGAGCGCTCTACTAGACGAGGGCCTTCGTCTTCCTCCAGAGCACTCGCAGTTGATGTCGACGGCGGGTAAGCTGATACCCCTGGCAAGCCTGGAAAAGCATGCGGGCCCGAGAGAGCAGGCATGCTAAAATCCGCGGCTTGACCAGGAGCAGGCGCCGTGGCAGAGCGCGGGGTAAACACCGCTCTACCACGGGTCTGACCAGCACCAGCCATACCATCGGCAAGCCGAGGTATGCGGTATCCGTGGTCAACAGCACCGCCCGGGGACACCCTCTGGACCGTGAAATCTACTCCTGCGTGAGTAGAACCATGGAACACGTCGCCTGCATTCCCCGCGAGGGGTGCACAGACGTCGTATTCCATGGCCACGTCCTCAGAAGGCGACCCCAGCAGGAGATCCTCTTCTTCCTGGCCAGAAAGATTAGACTCCGGGTCAGCAAAGAAAGCTAACCCGGACTGGCCAGGAAAGGTGCCATAGGAGGGTTTGGCACCTTCGGCGCGCGGATACCCGGGGTCTGATGAGCAGACCGCGGGTCCCAGCAACAACCGTTGTCCACGGCCCCTCGGCGCGGCGCCATGCCTGCTGCCAGGGCCTTGGACTGCCCCCAACAAAGGGGCCACCTCTGAATCCACAACCGGACCGGACCTAAAGAGACCGGATTCAGAGGCGGGGATCACCTGCTCGTAAGCAGATGCCGAGGACAACAAAGGAGCTGGCCCAGGGAGCATGCCACGAAGCAACTCTGGGACCAGATCCTTTATTGTCCTCTGCATCTCTTGCAACATTTCGGACCTGAAGGCCTCCATATCCACCGCGGATGAGGCCTTCTTCTTACCCTTCTTACACACTTTCTCCTTCTTCTTCCTCTCTTCCTCCATTACCTTCTCCCTTGCCTGCAATGCGAGAAAATCAGACATTAATTCGCCCCCCCATAGCTTACATACGTCGCACTTCAGCAACGGTCCACAGGGACTGCAGCTGAAGCACAAGTGCGGGACGAAGCGGCTTTTCAGAAACCTCCCGCAGGACGGGCAACCAGGTCTCTGAAACAGGACAAAGGACAGGGACAATGAGCAAGATAGTTAAGGTTAGCAAACTCAAAACCAACTAAAAAGAGAGGACAGGATCTCAAGATCAGAAATCAAGAAGAACCAGCCATGGACAAAACGTTAATTGTTAATAAAAAGGCCAAGGCCGATTATGACGTCATCACTCTCGTGACCAAATTAATCGATCCGCAACAAGCACCAAGAGCAAGAACGAATTGTATAAGTAAAAACGGAACATTTCCGTTGAATTGGCATTTCGAGTACACAACAATCAGATATACAGAGATAACTCCTTCCAATTCTAGTATTGGCAAAAAGGGAAATTATCTCCCCTTTTGTTTACATTAATTAGATACCTGATCCTTGTATAGACAAACCATCCAACGTGATGAACCGGAGAACTCCACCATAGTACGCCTCTACATTCTCTCCACCTCAGGGGAAGGAATTGGAGCAAGAGGGCAAAGTGAGAAGACCTTTATAACAGGCCTCCAACTCACTGAACATAGATCTTTTGGTTAGATAACCTAACAGTATTAGTAGGAAATGGAACCGTGGTGGAGAGAAAACATATCCTCTTGTGCCGAAAAGTCCACCAAAGCTTCTATGCGATACCTGTGGACAAAACACAAAGAGAAATGAGACATATGAAGCACCATGTTGTAAAAACCCAACATAATCAGGCGCTAATCACGGTAAGCGCGAGTCCCGGAAATACATTAAACCGGGACAAAACACGCTAGCATATCAAAGAATTCACCTGATAAAGCGATCCCGCTCCTTCTAGAGGCGAATCCTCCCTTTCCGACATGCTTCCACCAAAAATAAACGTCAAACGTGAGCGAAAAACAAGGCAACGCGCAGAAAAGTATGAAAACAACAAAACCGCATGTAACCCTTTGCCAATAAATGAGCAAAGAGGAAGTAGTAGTCGGCGCATGCGCGGTGGTGGGGCGACCATCCGCCGGACTACCTCTGACTCCCTGCCCAGTAGGGGCACCTAACTGTTTTTAATCTGAGTGTTTTATTGAGTGAAAGCCGATATTTAGCAATATCAAAAGTATTAGGGAGGTAAGTATACTCTTGATGTGAAAGAACAGGAAACCGGCTGACAATTTTGACACTTTTCTGTATGGTGGATGGGTGGGTGAGGGGCTACTGAGTGACTGGACAGATGGGTGGGCTGGTGTAGAGGGAGCGATGGATCCATGACAGACAGATGAATGGATGGATGGATGGATGGGATGGATGGATGGATGGCCAGCCAGCCAGACATATGAATGTATGGATCGATGGGTGTAGATATGAAATATATACCATCTCTGAAGAAAAAGGTTTCATGTGTAGATTTAAAATTTACAGAGATGTGGCTAATAAAAAATGGACAGATGGATGGAGAGATGGGCATATGTGTAGCAGACATCATCTAAATATGTCCAATATTTAAGAATTAATAAATGCAACATGCTATAGCTGTAACATATGAATATTTGTCAGAAATGTAAATTGACTGTCTGAAAATATAGACCATATTCCAGATTTTTAAAACCCACCACTTATTCTTTTTATGACTGTATGAATGTTGCAGTAGATAGACAGATATATTGATATATTGAGTGTGACAGTGTGAGTGAATCTGTATCTTACTGTTGATAAAGCCAGGCTTTGCTGCCTTCTGCTGTAAGGCTGCCATTTCCTCGACTTTTGGCAGATCTTTAGTGGGAAGTTTCACGGGATCACGAGGTAGCACTTTGCCAAGCAATTCTGCAACCAACTTGTGCCACAGTACAGAGTTCTAAAATATAAAGCAAACAAAAGCGATCAGAGATTGCAGACTCTCACCTCCCCTCCCCTAAGCTCCCAAGTTATTTCCTAACAATAGTCTTGACTACTGAAATAAAATTACCCGTTAACCATTGAAATTCCACTGTGTCAATTTCAAACAGCAATACAGCAAAGCCTTTGAATATTTTTTAATGTAATCTCACTGGAATCTATTGGTACTATAAGCAGCAACAGCTCACAGTTGCATTAGTTCTAAATATTCAACAGAATATTCTTTACACAATAAAGATTTTTCCCTCTCTGTTCTGCAAGAGTTAAAAGGCTAATCAGTTGTTAAATAAACAAGGTGGATATAATCTCTATAGCTGCGGGTGATGCACGAAAAGTATGTCACATTGAGCTCACACTAACCTACATCTGTTACGCTAACTACCGTAAGCCTACAATGCATGACAAATGTGGTCTTTCATGAACATGAGTTTAAACATAATCATTTTAATCAGGTCACCACGGTCATTGTGATTTGACCTTTTCATCTAAAATTTATCAGACATCTTTGCGACCCACGGGCAATGGTCCACCCATGTGTGGCCAAGATCCCTCCACTAGAATCAGATAAATTTGTCTTTCAGCCACATAATTAAAAAATTTATTTTTTTAAATCTGATCAGTGGCATTGATCTTTTTACCCAACATTTATCATACATCTTCAAGACTCCACAGGCAACGCTTTCCCCAAGGTTGATTAATGTATATGAAAAACTCGAAATGACAACAAATGATGACACAACAAACACACAATTACGACATAATAAAAGCATAATACTACACATTTCGGTCTATTACCTGTGTATGTCAGACTTAACAAGCCTCTCGCTCACTAGTAAAACTTGCCCCAGATCCATAAAGTGCCAGTAATATCAGTCACAATTTTAAAAAAAATACATCTTTACTTCCTATAACCATCTAGTCATAAATCAAAGGAGGTGCCATCCTTTCATTGGCATATCTGACAAGCAAAGAATGAAATGTAAAACTGTACAACCCCAGTTTACTGCCCATACCTGACATGCTAAACAGTTGATGTAGGCTGCGGAGTCACCGCTCTCTGAGGAACATTGATGGGTGCCTTCATACGGCTGTGACAACATCATTGTAATTAACTGCATTATATCAACAGACATCTCGTTGTAGATACCCAAGTGTTCAGGACATTCTTGCAACTCCATCTACAACAGAGATCAAACAATTTTAAAATAACAAATAAAAGAAGAGTTCAACTGGATTCCATGCCTACTGACTTTCTTACCAATATTCACCAAGAATAGTTATTAGATTATAAACGAAATCACAGATTTCTTTTTTCACGAGAAAGTTGATACTTACCACCCTGATACTCTATGAGATTTCCTAATGTCGACCTAGCTTCAACAATACTCAGAATTAAGAAGAAACCGCCCCCCCCCCCCCCCCACTGGGCAGGTTACTCAACTGACAGATCAGCGGATGTGCGGCCCAAACTTATGCATGCATGAGGCTGTCTCATTCTATTCCAAAATACTGACTGACATAATTGCAACATAAAACGCTGAAAGACCGAGCCTCTGTGGGGTGGAGAGGTCAGGATTGTATCAGGGTGGTAAGTATCAACTGTCTCTTGAAAAAAGAAATCCATGATTTCGTTAATTTCACATCAAGAGTATACCACCCTGATACACTTTGATATAGCCAGAATTCGTAAGAAAATTTGGCGTGAGTGAGGCGAAGGTCAGAAGACCGGCTCATCCCTGGAAGCTTTTGGAGCACTAAAAACATCTGAAATTGAGTATGTAAACGCAATCAGGAAATGATTTGGACATCGGATAACACGACCGATGTTGAGAGTAATGACCGTTTAACATTCGCTACCCAACCACCCACCCCAACCCCCTTATAAAGAGGGAGCGATGATCTCAATGTCCTATATGCTCTCTATGTACTCATGCTAAAGTACTATAAGACATCGGACGAAAGCTTCATTTCAAATACTCTCAGATGGAAGTACAAAAAACACAAGCCATCACCATTTACTAAGTAATCATGAACGTGACAAAAAATAACCATCACCAAATATAGGACTAACCTATTTTGACGAGATTCCCGTTAATCACCGCTGGCGATGATAGGTACGGTACGGAAAAGCAGGGATTCCCCCACTAAATTGCACTGTGTGTGAGTCAACAGCCTTATGTACAATATTTATAAAAATATATACAGTTTAACGTTTATGTAAAATCGATAAGGCAAGCGGATTTGACGTGTCACGGAGGTAATGATCTGTAAAACTAGACTCACAGTGCCATTGTGCTACCGACATAATGTCATCCACCGGTACTCCGTTAAACAGAGCCGTGGATGCCACTACGCCACGGACACTATGAGCCTTGGCCATGTCAACTTGTTATCCCGTGGCACCTTTGTGGCAATGCCGGATGCATTCCACAATCCACCTAGAAATGGTATCTTTAACTTTCCAATGTGGTTCAATGTAAGATAGCCATAAAGCACTAGGGTCCATCTGCCATTCCTCTTATTTATAACGTGTTAATGCACGGACAGGACACCAAGCCTTTGAATTAGAATCAAACCTAGTCAAAGCGCGTAAAACAATAGGCTGACCAGGAGATTTTAGACACTGTTTTTACGCCATAGAGTTAACTCTAGGTAGAAGCCTGAGGCCTTCCCCTGTAACCACAAAACGGTCTGGCTCTGCTGACAAAGCATGTATTTCACTTCTTCGTTTGGCTGAAACTGCAGCAATCAGAAAAACTGTTTTAAGCGTCAACATTTTCATGGAAATGGAGCTTAGTGGTTTAAAGGGTTTATCTGCTAATACTTGAAGTACTAACGATAAACTCCAAGACGGAATCACTGGTTGATTCCTTGGTCTAAGATTACACATGCCTTTGATTAAAGTATTTAGATTACATACTTCATTACTTCCTCTATTAGCCAAGCAAGGGATAACTGACATTAAAGCTGACTTGTAGCCAGCAATAAAGTTAGGCTTGAGGCTATAGGCATCAAAAAGGGGACAGAGGAAATCGGCTACTACCTGAATAGATGCATCCAATGGATTAATACATTTTTTAAAGCACCATTCAGCAAATCTGTTGATTTTATAATTATATGCTCTGGAGGTTGCCCCTTCTGGCTTTAGCCATAAACATGGCTGCTTGCTCAGAAAAGCCCTCCTTAACTGCTGATTCCTAGACAACATCAACACAGTCAATTGGAACATTGACAGGTTGTTATGCAAGGCCTTGCCCTGGAAGATTATGTTGTCCATCTGAGGCAGAGGAACCGGATTGCAGACTAGAAGGTCCAGCATATCTATATACCATGATCGGCTTGGCCAATTTGGGCGATCAGAGGCACTTGGCATTCCTGCTGCCTGATTTTCTGGAGAACTTTTGGAATCAGGATTGCTGGTGGAAATGCGTATGCATACCTTCCCTTACCAGCTGATAGCTAGCACTTCTATTGCGATAGCTCTCGGATCTGGACTTGGAGAGACGTACGTTGTCATCTTCACATTCTTGATCGTTGCGAATAAATCTATGTTGGGCTTGCCCCAGTGGTTGAACAGACGGTCCGCCACATTATTGATTTAGTTGCAATTCCGTGGGAAAAATGCTCATCCTTTGGCTCAATGAGTCTGCTAATAGATTTAGCCTTTCCGGAATATGAACTGCTTTCAGTGAAATCCCATGACCTAGGCACCAGCAAAGCAGTTTCCATGTCATCATACAGACTGGGCGACTTTGTTCCGCCCTGGCGATTTATGTGTCACTACTGTTGTATTGTCAGATCGAACCAGAACACTCTTGCCCTTGACCTTCTCTAGGAAGTGCTCCATGGCTAAGACTACTTCTCGCATTTCCAGCAGATTGATATGTTCTTGTGACTGATACAGATTCCAAAGCCCTGATACTTTGTTTTCTTCCAGGCAAGCTCCCCATCCCTCCATTGATGCATCTGTGTACATCATTAACTGAGGGTGGGGAGGTGACAACGTCATCCCCGACAGGAGATTCTCTCTCTTCATCCACCATTGAAGGTGGTGAATAAGAGGTTCCAACACTGACACCTTTGAGTCCAGGAAACCCGTACTCTGGGTCCACTGTGTCATGAGAAATAACTAGATAGGCCGCTGGCGTAAGGCTGCCTGTGGAATGACTGATTCCAAAGAAACTGTCAACCCCAACATTCTCAAGTAGACCCGTGCCAGGACATGACGACTGTTGCACACTGACTGTATGACTGAGATGAGTATTTCTACTCTCTCTTGAGATGGGTAAACATATCCTATCTCTAGATCGACCAACAACATGCCCAGGTAAACAAACTTCTGGGTTGGAGTCAGCTCTGACTTTTGAAAGTTGATTATCCAGCCTAGATCTGTAAGAGTTTTCAAAACTATCTCCAGATTTGCTGATAGACATTCTTGATTGTCTGCTTTTAAAAGCCAGTCATCTATGTACATGTGGATTGCTATGTGTCTCCTGCGGAGGTATGACGTCATAGCTTGGACCACTCGAGTGAAGACCCGAAGAGCCATCGATATACTAAATGGGAGAACCCTGAATTCCCATTGGCGGTCCTGGAATGCAAATCTCAGGAACCAACGAAAGCTCTTCGCAATGGGAATGTGAAAATAGGCATCTTTTAGATCTATTGATGCTGTCCACATTCCCTTCCTCAATCCTGCTAACACCGTTCTTACAGTTTCCATTTTGAAACTTGGTGTGAGGATAAACCTGTTGAGAGGTTTGAGGTTGAGAATTGGTCTCCACCCTCCAGTGCTTTTTGTCACTAGCAACACGGTTGAATAATAACCCAGACATTTTTGTGCGGGTTGAATTGCGTGTTTTAGTATGAGGGATTGAACTTCTTCCTCTATACACAACCGTTGATCTGGATCTCTTGGATTTTGAGTCCAGATCATAACCAGACAGGTGCGATGACTGATTTGAAATCCAGTCTGGATGGTAACCAACTGAAAGCCATCGCAAGACTGAGTGGTCCTGAGTAACCCACTCCCACAGTTGCATGTGGAAGGCCAGACGGCCTCCCATGGGTGCACCTAAGGATTGAGGTAGACCCGAGAAGTGCAAGAGAAGCCCTGTCTCTGGTGGCTGTCCTAGCAGCACTGGTGTGAGCTTTGTGAAATCCGACCCATCAGGTTCAGCTTCCACGACCAGAACCCCGAGCTCCTCTACCAGCGCCACACGCACCTCGGTACGCAGGCTGCCTGGCGGATTGCACTAGAGGAGCCTGCGCTCCACCCCCCCCCCCCCCCTAGCTGGCTTACGCTGGCATTGCCTTGACCGACGCTGCGCACGTGGTTGGCGTCTGACAAGGCCACCACCCCCTCTAGCCTGCTGAGGATTGAAGGGAGAGGGCGCTGCTCGAACACGCTCCCTGCGGAGCACTTCAAACTGCTCTCGCAGCGCCCTCTATTTGTTCACCAGGTTTACGGTTTGTTGGAGGGTGTCTTCACCCAAAGCCTCACGGTCATCCGTGTAAGGCGTTGTGATGACGCTGTACTTCTGATACAGATCAGAACTGATACGGCAGTGCCATGCCACCTCGCAAGGGACATTCGCAAGGCATCCCTTCGGCTGAATGGATGTCTCTGCCGCTGCGAACATTTCAACGATATGCTCTGCATACGGCAGAGATGGCCTGGTGTTCGTCACCGGTTTCCCTCACAACCGTGGGTGCTGGTCCCACTGGGAGGCCGGTGGACCCACCTTGAGTTCCGGCTTAATGCTCACCAGCCATTGGCAAGCATCCAGCCAGTCCTCCACAGTGGCCACCTGTGAATGTTCGATGAGCCTAGGGCCTTCGTCGCCCTCAACCACATTCACCGGTGGGATAATGGCCGGAGCTGGACACTCCTGGATAGCCAGGGAAGCCATACGGACCCGCAAGGGCCAGCATGGCTTGCGCCGTGGCTATTCCAGGAGCCAGATCTACGGCATCATGGCCGGGGGGGGGGGGAGAGACTAAATGCATGACGTCATAGTCCGGGCCTTCTTCACAGTAACTCTCAGCAAGCCGAGGGATACAGTAGGGATGGCCATCGGCTCCTAGCCGGCCTAGCTGTTGAAGTAATTCCATGGGAAAGATCTCCGTGGCCATCGGCAGGCCATAACAGTGTCCTCTTCTTCCTGCCCAGAAAGATTAGACACCAAGCTTCAAAAGGGATCAAACTCGGCCTGGGCAGGAGGGGTATCGCGTGAGGTGCCGATAGCCTTAGCCTTAGGCTGCTCTAAAGCGATCGATAAGCAAGCGCCCGAGGACATGGCTTTCGCTCCCGGGTCCACGGGCAAGGCAAGCCTCAGTGCCGGACCAACAGGAGTCATCTCTGGGTCTATAACGAAAACTGGCTTACTAAGCGAACCAGACCCAGAGACAGGAACACTCCGTCCCGGAGCAAATGAAGAAGACAATGACGAACTTGAACTGGAAAGGAAGCTGCGAAGCAACTCCGGGACAAGATCCGTGATTGTCTTCTTCATTTCTCCCATCATTTCAAGACGGAAGGCCTCCATGTCTGGCATGGATGCCTTCCTTTTCTTACCACACTCTTTTTCCAGATGCCTCGTCTCGTCTGCCACCCAGTCCTTCACCTGCTGAATTAAAAAATCAGTCAAAACCTTCACCGCCCACGACTCACACACATTGCAATTTAGTTGGGGCCCACATGTACTGCACCTAGTGCAGTCATGAGGGAAAAAGCGGGCTTTCACGAAATGGTGGCAAGAAGGGCATTTGTTCTCAATTACCCTCTGAAATGACACAAACGGAAACAATTAGTTTTTAGCTATGACGAACCAAAAAAACAATTGCAAAAGGCTAATAAGTTCCATAAGGAAGACTGACCATCAGATGAAAAGATAAGTCAAGGCCATAGACAATGGGCCTGACTGAAGGTAAACTAATCCTAAAAACTTCTTATTCCTTTTTAAGAAGACCATAGAAAAACACTATAGGCCTGACTAAATGTAAACAAATCCTAAAAACTTCTTATTCTTCAACGTGAATACATAGGGACAATAAGAGTTTGAACTTGAATACTTGAGAAGCGATTTTAGACTCCACAGCTCAATACAAAGATTCATTAGTAGGTGAACTTTATAAACACAATGAACCTATGCAAATCATCAAGAGAGATAAATAACTCAACACTCAGTCATAAAATCTCTAAAATTTGTAGAAATAAAATGACTGAAAATTTTTCTCACTCCATACTAAACCTCAGAAGACAACTCATGAAGAATGAGTGACGTCTAATGAACAACAACAGGAATACCTGATCCTGAATCCAAAACCCTGTGGTGGGGGGAGAATGTGGAAAAATCACTTCTTATGGTAATAATTCCCTCTGTAAACTCATAATAAATTAGATGGACCACGAAAACCAAGTATAAAAATTGTTCAAATAAAGGATACACTTCAGAAATCAGCTCATGTGTCTGAAAATATAAAGCACAACATGCGTTAGCTAATATATAGGCCTCCCCCAAAAAGAGCTAGCCTAATAAAGACGTATTTACGAGTTAGCGCGAATCCCGGAAATACAATCCGAATCAACACGCACATTTTTTATCAATAAATTTACTAAAGTACACCTGGTGGCTTGGACAGGGAGCATCCTCCGGCGACTTGGCAGCATCAGACATACTAATATTAGTCAAAATCAAGTTGCAAAACAACTTAAAGCTTAAAAAATATTGTAAGCAAAAGCAAGGCTAGAAAGCGTGTTGCAATGGCAGGTCAATACTTTAGGAAGAGGATGAGACAGGCCCGCGCATGCGCGAGTTTGGGCCGCACATCCGCTGATCTGTCAGTTGAGTAACCTGCCCAGTAAGGGTGGTTTCTAATTAATTCTGATTATTATAGAAGCTAGGTCGATATTTAGGAAAATCATATAGTATCAGGGTGGTAAGTATACTCATGATGTGAATTTAGGAGTTTGTTGTGCTATCGCATACTATCTCATCCTGGGACAGAGTGTCGGCACCCACATGCCAATAATTACATCTTGGCATAATTTATCTTCTGGTATCACACCTCAATAATATAAGAAAATTTACCAAATTTCTTTTTCACGAGTGAGATGACATACTTACCTCCCTAACACTTGATATACTAGTATATCCGCTCTAAGTTCAATAATATTCAGAATTATAAAAAGTTAGGTGCCCCTAATGGGCAGGTGGATGTACACAGTCATGCACATGTCAGACCCCATCTACTGCGCATGCGCATACTGGTACTTCCGTTACCAAATATTGGCTGACATAGAAGCAACTATTCAAATGACCAAAGGACCAGGCCTCCGTGGGGTGGAGAGGCCGGGATCCTGTTAGGGAGGTAACTATGTCATCTCACTCGTGAAAAAGAAATTTGGTAAATTTTCTTATTTCACATCATGAGAACATAATTACCTCCCTAACACTCTTGATAAAAGTCAATTTGGCGGGAGGAGGCAAGGTCCTGAAAACCAGCACACCATCGAAGAGACTAGCTCTTTGAATTTTCAAGAGATTTAAAAACATCTGAAATTGTATCCGAAAACACAACCAGGAATAGAATTTTGCATCGGATAATCGACCGATGAAGAGAGATTGATCAGAAAGCAAATGCGCTCCACCCCCCACCCCCCCCCCCTCTTTCTCAGGAAGGTTAGGAAAAAATGCTGCTCTAAAGGACTAGCACGTTCTCTAATACTTGATGAAAAGTAGTACTAGACATTGGAAAAAGAAGAATTGCTTCATTTTCAAAAAACTCTCTGAAAGAACCACAATTAAGAGACATTAACCATCGCCATATTAAAAATAAAAAATATGACACCATCACCAAGACAAAAAAAAAAAAAATGGTCACATATACTGACCTCTGATGTCTTGGGCGCGGCACTTATCTCTTCCCCCACCGGATGAAGGGAATTGTTCCAGCTAATAGTAGGGATACCCCCTAATGGTTGGTAAAACTTGATTCACAGTGCCACTGGCTATTGACATAATGTCTTCAATAGAAACACATTTAAATAATGCCGTGGAAGTTACCACACCACGGACACTATGAGCCGTGGCTCTATCTACTTGAATTCCAGTGGCTGTCTTATGACAGAATTGAATACATTCTACTATCCATCTGGAAATAGTGTCTCTTGACACCTTACCATGGGGTTCAATATATGACAACCATAGGGAACATGGGTCCGTCCGCCAAACCTGAGTTCTTCTCTTGTACCTATTTAAAGCACGGACAGGACACCATGCTTTAGCACCAGGATCATATCTGGTTAAGGCAGGTCAAATAATAGGCTGACCCGGATATTTTAAAGATTGATTCTTAGCCAAGAAATTCAATCTTGGTAGAAGCCTAAGGCCTTCACCTGTAACTATATAACGGTCAGGTTCAGCAGAAAGGGCATGAATTTCACTTCTGCGTCTGGCTGATGCTGCCGCAACTAAAAATACAGTTTTAAGTGTCAATAATTTTACAGATATAGCACTAAGTGGTTCAAAAGGTTTATCACTCAAAACTTGAAGAACCAGAGAGACTCCATGATGGTGTCAGTGGAGGATTTCTCGGTCTGAGATTGCCCATACTTTTAATAAGAGTATTTAAAACACTTATTTCATCACTTCCCCTCTTTGCCAAGCAAGGGATAACAGTCATTAATGCTGATTTGTATCCAGCAATAGAATTAGGCTGAAGACTATAGGCATCATACAAGTGACAGAGAAAATCAGCTCTTTGAGCACCATTCTGCAAATCTATTGATTTTATAATTATATGCTCTGGAGGTTGACCCCCTTCTGGCTCTGGCCATGAAATTGGATGCTTGCTCAGAAAAGGCCTCTTTAATCGCGGATTTTTAGACAAAATCCATGCAGTCAATTGAAACATTGATGGATTGTTGTGAAGGGTCTTGCGCTGGAAGATAATATTCTCCATCAGAGGCAGAGGAATCGGATTGCAAACCAGAAGGTTCAGCAGATCTGTAAACCATGATCGGCTTGGCCAGAATCAGAAGCACTTGGCAATCCTCCTGCTTGATCTTCTGAAGAATCCTTGGAATCACGATTGTTGGAGGATATGCGTATGCATACATTCCCTTCCAACTGATAGCTAGTGCATCTATTGCGATAGCGCTTGGATCTGGAATCGAAGCAACATACGTCGTCATCTTCGCATTCTTCTTCATTGCGAACAAATCTATGTTGGGCTTTCCCCAATGATTTAACAGGTGATCCGCCACACATTGATTTAGTTGCCATTCCGTAGGCAGAATGCTCATCCTTCGGCTCAATGAGTCTGCTAACAGATTCAGCCTTCCCGGAATATGAACTGCTTTCAAGGTGATCATATGATCCATGCAGCAGCAAAGCAGCTTCCATGTCATCATACAGAGACTGGGTGACTTTGTTCCGCCCTGGCGGTTTATGTAACTCACTACTGTAGAGTTGTCTGAACATATCATCACAAATTTTCCCTCCACTTCCTTTAAGAAGTGTTCCAGGCCTAGAATTACAGCTCGTAATTCTAGCATGTTGATATGTTCCTTTGACTGTTCCAGATTCCAAAGCCCTGATATAGTGGCTTCTTCCAGGCAAGCTCCCCATCCCTCCATCGATGCATCCGTAAACATCACTACTTGAGGGTGGGGAGGGGTCAGCATGACCCCTGCCAGGAGATTTCCTCTCTCCATCCACCAATGAAGGTGATGAATGAGAGGGTCCAACACTGAATGCGTGAGTCCAATGATCCTGAACTCTGTGTCCACTGAGTCATGAGAAACAATTGAATAGGCCGCCTGCGTAAGGCCGCCTGAGGAATGACCGGTTCCATTGAAACCATCAGACCTAACATTCTCAGATAGACTTGTGCTAGAATATAACGACTGTTGCAAACCAACTGAATGCACGAGAGGAGATTTTCCACTCTCTCCTGGGATGGATAAATATTTCCTATCTCCAGATCGAAGAACATACCCAGGTAAACAAACTTCTGGGATGGAGTCAGCTCTGATTTCTGAAAGTTGATTATCCAGCCTAAATCTGTGAGAGTTTTCAAAACTATCTCCAGATTTGCTGTCAAAGTTTCTGGGTTGTGTGCTTTCAGCAACTAGTCGTCTATGTAAGTGTGAACAGCTTTATTTCTCCAGCGGAGGTATGCCGTGATAGCAAGTACCACTCGAGTGAAGACCCTTGGAGCCGTCGAGATGCTGAATGGAAGAACTTTGAATTCCCATTGGCGTCCCTGCAAAGCAAATCTCAGGAACCGACGAAAACTCCTTGCAATTGGAATGTGGAAATAGCATCCTTGAGATCTATTGATGCTGTCCACATCCCCTTCTCTAACCCCAACAATACCGATTTTATTGTTTCCATTTTGAAACTCGGTGTATCTATAAACTTGTTTAGAGGTTTGAGGTTGAGAATTGGTCTCCACCCCCAGGTGTTCTTTGTCACAAGAAACACGGTTGAATAGAAGCTCGGACAATCTTGCGCCGGTTGAATTGCTTCTTTTAGAATTAGAGATTCTATCTCCTCTTATATGCACAACCGCTTGTCTGGATCTCTTGGAATTTGAGTCCAGACCGGTACCAGAGACAGATGCAATGGCAGACCTTTTAACCATTCTGGACTGTATCCGCGCGAAAGCCATTGCAAGACTAAGCGGTCCTGAATTAACCGCTCCCACTTCTGAATGTGGCAAGTCAAATGACCTCCCACTGATGCACCTAGGGTTGACGGGGTGCCCATGAATTTTTAGAAGTGGGTGTGTCTCTGGTACGAGTGACAACACCCGAGTGGTACCTGTGGTAACTGGAAAACCTTTAGCCAATCAGGCCCAGTTACCATGTGCCGCTCGTCGCGCGCCACGTACACCTCGATCCATGTGCTGCTGTCTAGCTGGCTGTGTCCGAGGCGCTGGCTGACGTACAGCAGCACGCTGCTGCTCGTGCGG
The DNA here is from genome assembly GCA_034401795.1 of Chaetoderma sp. LZ-2023a. NCBI lineage: Eukaryota > Metazoa > Mollusca > Caudofoveata > Chaetodermatida > Chaetodermatidae > Chaetoderma > Chaetoderma sp. LZ-2023a. The sequence continues at coordinate 124,619,315 of CM067373.1, read as the reverse complement.
CCGACGCGGTCTCTGAACCCGGCCGGCCTGCTGGCCTCTGACAATGCCAGCACTGCCACGAGCGTACTGCTGTCGAGCAGCCGAGGGCTGAACACGCACGTGTTCTCTGCGCAGCACTTCAAACTGTGCGTGCAGCGCCCTCTGGTTATTCACCAAAGTCACTGTCTCTTGGAGGTGCCGACAACCTTCACCTCCAGGGCCCGCCATCGGCGCTTGCAACAAGCGCGACTTGAGCTCCTGAGATGGGCACGTCCTCAGTGACTTGGTGACTGACCTAGTCAGACAGTCCAATGCCAGGTTGATCCCATACTGGATGGTTCATTGGACTGTCACGGGGCTAAGTTGTTGCTGCACCGAGGCTGCTACTATGCCAGATAACAGCTGAGACACATGAGACAGCGCACTAATCGCTGCTAATGAGCGCTCCTCTGTGTCGCGCAAGGCGGCATTATCCGAGCGCATAGCGCCAGAGCACAACGCTCCCGTGGCAGCACGGGAACTCGGCCGCGTATCTTCTCCCAGAGCGGCGCTGTCGTCTGCACTCGGTCTGGGCACTAGCAGTAACCCGACATCGCCTAGCAACCTTGCGGGGGGGGGGGGCCTTACGGTCTAATCGACTCCTCTGCCGCCGAGAACATATCTAAGATATGTTGAGCATACGGCAGAGACACAGTCGTGTTGGCCAACGGCTTTGTCTGTAACCATGCCTGAGGGTTACCGGCGGCCGTTTCGTCCACGGAGAGCTCTGGTCTGACGGCGAGGAGCCATGTGCACGCTTCAGACCAGTCTTCATCCGTGGCTACCTGCGAATTGCCGACGAGCAGTGGGCCCTCATCATCCTCAATGGGATTCGCAGGTAGGGCCGAGGAGGAGGCTATAGATGAACCCGGCTGCCCAGGGAATGCATACGGGCCCGCGAGGGCTGGCATAACATTCTCCATAGGCTGACCGGGCATCAAGATTGCGCTTATGTGTGGGGTATCATGTACACCAGCGCGGCCTGGATCATACGTATGAGATTCCACGCTTAAGCGTGGAATCTTATACGGGCGGCCGTCCGCTCCAAACCGGCCCACGGGCTGAATCATGAAACCTGCTCCCGAGGGTACAGTGTCATAGGTGCGAGCGGCCGAACTCCCCATGAGAGGAGTGTAGGCGCTCGCATCCATGTCTTCATGATTATCCTGTGGACCGAGCAGGTAGTCTTCATCATCTTCCTGGTCAGGAAAGTTAGACTCTGGGTTAGCAAGAAAAACTAACGCAGACTGACCAGGAGAATGCCCGAAAGCAGATGATGGTACTCCGCGAGTGATCGTGGTCAGGCCCGCTGGTCGGGTCCCGCCTGATGCTGCGAACATCAAGCCTGGGTCCAAGACGGCCGCCCCTGGATCACTAAACACTTTGTCCGAGCTAGTAGGGCATGATCCAGGGATGGGGGCTACCTGCACTGAGGTCGATGCGCAGGAAGTTGAAACACCTGTGCCCGGCAACATGCCGCGAAGCATGTCAGGCATCAGATTCCTGCGCATCTCACCCATTAACTCAACCTTGAAGGCCTCGAGCTCACCCTTCTCAGAGGCCTTCTTATTACCCTCCTTCTTTGCCTTCTTGCCCTCCTCAGCCATCAGCATAGACTGAAAAGCAAAGAATTCAGAGGTTAGATTCCCCCACACCTCAACTCTTTACAAATGACACATTTGTTAGACAGCCTACACACTGAACAAAGATGGCAAGGGTGGGGGAAGAATCCAGCCTTCATGGGCTTAAAGCATGATGGACATGACTTCTGAAAGGGAAGGCATACGAACACAATGAGTATTATAGTTTGCAAAACCTTGTTATTTGACTATTAGTACAAACACGAACAAACTCGAGAGAAGACACCCACTTATATTACAGACAACCCTGATGGGACAGCTGACTTGTCTTGCTAATAATAACCAATCACAACCAGGATCCCAAATTAAGAATGAGAGAGAAAAAGATTATTGACTATCTAGATATATTTCCACATTCTTAATAAAGGGTGATAAACACATCAAAAAGATTTCTCTAAACTAAGATTACGACATCAAGGAAAGAGAAAAAAATCTGGTTGATTATGACATCAACCTCAAAGCAACAGCTCCTTTAAGGAGAGGGGACATCAGAAATGAATGCCAGAAATATCTAGAGACTAAAGACATTCATTACTCCCGAATAATATGATATTAAATTATATATATTCGAGAACCCATGCACACAAGGGAGAATACAGTGCAATAACAAATGGCAGCAGAAATTTGTGAATATTTTCAAATAATTATGTGCCATAACTAATAAACTCCCTTAGCCTGAGCACAGGAAAAACCATCCTCTTGTGCAGAAGAACATGTCCATCCATCCGCCGAGACTCTTCTTTCTGTAGACCAGATGAGGGGGATGGGACAAAAGGAAGAAGACATTTCTTTTATTCATTTACTATATCTCCAACCCGTAGACATATCACAATGATAAGTAAAAAGAGATGTGAACAACCTTCGAGAGAAGAACAGGAACCCTTACTATCCATAAGTTGAAGCTGTGAACACAAAGCACAAGGGATTAATAGCCCTAGGCGCTGGGAGAAATTTAACAAGGATTCCCAGCGCCTGAAAATTCGGTAACGCCAAAACGGCCACAAACGAAAACCGGCAACATATAAAAGTTACAAATCTTAATTAATATATGGAACAATATCACCTTAATGGATGAAGAGGAGGACTCCTCTGACACTTTTGCATCAGCCATTATGAAATAAAGATGATAATAGACAGTGAAAATTCTCAATAAAGAGCTTGGAACATTTTCCACAAGTTGACTCTCAGCCAATATATTAGAAAACAGAAGTACCAGTATGCGCATACGCAGTAGGTGGGGGTCTGACATGTGCATGACTGTGTACATCCACCTGCCCATTAGGGGCACCTAACTTTTTATAATTCTGAATATTATTGAACTTAGAGCCGATATACTAGTATATCAAGTGTTAGGGAGGTAAGTATGTTCTCATGATGTGAAAAGGGCATGACAACGGAAAATGTAAGGAATTATTGATCAATAAATGACACTTTCCTGCAAAATATTTGAAAATTGAAATGGAAACATGATATTCAGACAGAAATTAATGGAAAATCACATTTAAAGTACGGTAACATTTCTCAGTACAAAATCACAAATTATTGCCAGCATATATCTTCCCCACCCTTGTCTTCAGTTTTGGTTATAATAATAGCACAATGTACAACACAAATTTGACAGCTTATTGAATTTAATTAAAGTACATGCAGCTTAAATCATGAAAGTTGATGAAATGGAAACGAAATGGAATTGATAAATTTGCGAAACAGATGACAAATTTTGAAACAGAAAACCACTGCCCCTACAATAAGCTAGAGAGTATTTGCTATACATTATGTAACAAGAATAGAATTATTTGCTATTGAGATTGTCTATGATATAGTCTGTGCTTTTTTAGCTTTGATTTGCAACTAGTATTCAAGTCTTTTTCTCTGTCAGATTTTTAACATATCTGACAAATCCACCTATGCTGTAACTATAGTGTGTTTTACTTGTTTGCTTGTAAGCAAGTGATCACTACAGATTTTCTGCTGATAAATATACAATTTGCAAAAGATACCTGATGGGCCAAAGAATAAATGTAAATTATGCCCAGAACACATGTTCAAAAGCAAACTACTGTCACATAAAGGAATTTCTCTGATAGTCAGTGATATGGATCTAACAGAAATGTACAGCATTTGTCTCCATTTAACCCTCATAAACTTAAAATTCCAAATTTTTTATGACGCATCAAAAAAGCATCCGCTTTTGTTTCTACGAGAATTCTTAATACTTACCAGATGTACTATTATGATAATGCCTATTATCTAGTCTAGCTCTAAACAAACAATTAAAACTCTGGACTCTCCTGGTCCTGCCCATTCCGTGTCCGGGAATTACCATAGCCGCAGGTACCGAGTCAATTCCCAATCACAGTCAGATTCGTCTTATATTTGCCTTGACAAACAGCGAATGCAGCTCAGCCTCACCTCAGCGGGGCGGCTGAGGCAGGGCCATAGTACATCTGGTAAGTATTAAGAATTCTCGTAGAAACAAAAGCGGATGCTTTTTTGATTCTACTTCGAATAATACTTACCAGATGTACTATTATGATAAACTCCGGATTTCGACAGCCAGGAAATGCCGGTGGGAGGAGGTGAGGCTTGAACCAGCACTCATCTACCATCCAACAGAGAAGGGTGTGAAGAGACTAGAACCCTGGCATACGCTTGGGTTCTGCCATCTGACTCATAGAGTGCTAAACTTCCATGGTCTAGACCGCGCTCCCCTCCCCCTCATTTGTCCGCACAAATTCCAGAGGGATGTAAAAAACGGGGAGCAACGCCCACCAGATCCGTGTCAGCCCCAAATCTCAGCTAGGGCAGTCCAGTAGAGTGCAAAGAAGCTACTACAACTTCTAATTTTGAAAAAAACTATCAGTATATCGATTAGATTTTCAAATTGGTGTGAGTCTATTGTCTGCAAAAGAATAAGATGTTCTTGTCCAGACTATTTACTTAGATAGTCTGGTATTTCGACTATGAGTAAACTTAAAATTAGTCACTTAATTAATGTAAACACTCACCATTTTGAGTGCTTGGTCTTTCTAGTTCATCACAGGAGCTCGGCCCAATCCACCGTCGTTCTCAGGTCATGTGCATTGTTCAGTGCAAGTGGAAGAACTTGTGACATGTGCGAAATAGTGGTCGGATGTGGCTTAGTTCAGATTCGATAAATTGGCCACGGCTACCGGATTAAGTGTGCTGGAGATGTCGAGACGGTAGAAAACAGTAAATGACGACTCGGCATGGCATTGTGCTACAGACATCACCTCCTCTAATGAGACACCCTTATAAAGGGCCGATGCTGCTGCTAGTGCTCGGACCTGATGGGCATTTATTTGCACAATCAATCTGCTTTCCTGTAGCGATTTTGTGCGACATCTGAATAGCATCGACTATCCAACGAGAAATAGTATCTTTCGAGGCACGCAAATGAGGACCTTTGAGACATTTCGGGTCATCTCTCCACTCCTCAGTACGTTTCTTACACATTTTCAGACATCTGACAGGACACCAAGCAGAGGAGTTTGCGTCATGTCTAATTAAACTTGGCAAATTGATCGGCTGTCCTGGATATTTAAGTGACTGATTCTTTGTCAGGAAATGTAAGACTCTCCAAGTAGTCTTAAACCTTCACCCGCGATGACGGTCTTGTTCAGCAAAAAGCGCATGAATTTCGCTTCTCCTTCTCGCCGACGCTGCTGCAACCAAGAAAACTGATTTAATAGTTAACAGTTTAATATCTATAGATTTGATCGGTTCAAAGGGAGCATGCCATAAAACCTGTAGAACAAGAGATAGATTCCATGCTGGAATAGGAAATGGCTGTCTAGGTCGCAGATTGCTCATTCCTTTAATAACTTCATTTAAAGTGTCATTCTCCACTCCTTCAATGGTCAGACTGGAAATGACTGAAGCTAATGCAGACTTATATGCTGCTAGGGTTGAAGGTACAAGTTTGTCAACTTCGTATAAATGACAGATAAAATCTGCTACATGTTGAACAGATGCAGAAAAGGGATCGATATCTCTTCCCTTACACCACTCTGCAAATTTGTTGATTCTATAATTATATGTTTTAGTGGTTGACTCTCTTCTGGCTGAAGCAACAAACTTCGCTGCTTGCTCAGAAAAGCCACCATTAATTGCACGCTGCTTGATAACATCCATGCAGTCAATTTGAACATTTCTGGTCTGTCGTGGAAATATAGACCCCTGTTCTGAGAGATTAGATCTCTTCTGTCTGGAAGACGGATTGGATTGCAGACCAGAAGGTCCAGCAGATCCGTAAACCATGATCGGCATGGCCAATAAGGGGCGATCACTAGCACTTGGCACATACCCTCTCTTATCTTTGCCAGAACTTTTGGGATGAGAATCGTTGGAGGATACGCATACGCGTACATTCCCTTCCAACTTATCGCCAGTGCGTCTACTGCTAGAGCTAGTGGGTCCGGGATCGGTGACACGTATGTTACCATCTTTGCGTTCTGTTTCATCGCAAACAGGTCCACATTTGGCTTGCCCAAATGATTGAATAGAACATCCGCTACCGATTGGTTGAGCCGCCATTCCGTCGGACGACAAACCGTCCTTCGACTGAGAGCATCTGCCAAAATATTCAGTCTTGCTGGAATGTGTGCTGGCCGAAGAATAACATTCCTCTCTTGGCACCACAGCAGAAGGTTCCAAATCATCATACACAACTCCGGTGATCTCGTCCCACCTTGGTGGTTCAGATAAGACACCACTGTTGAGTTGTCTGTCCTTACTAGAACAATCTTGTCTCGGATTACGCTCTCGAATTTTCGAAGTGCCAATGTCACTGCTAATAATTCGAGCACATTGATATGTTTCTGCACATTGGTCCAATCACATTCCCCTGACACTGACTGATCGTCCAATACCGCTCCCCAACCCGTCGTCGACGCATCTGTGAAGATGGACATCTGCGGTTGAGGAGGTTGTAGAGGAACACCTCGCAGGAGATTCTGTTCTGATAACCACCACTGAAGGTGGAATATCAATGGTTCTTTTACTGGAATTCTCAGAGATAACGGATCCATTTTCTGAGACCAGAATGACATTAGATACATCTGAATCGGCCTGCGCCTGAGTGCCACATAAGGAACCACTTTCTCCAGACACTAGTAAACCCAGTATCCTGAGAAATTGGCGTGCCGTCAGAAAAGCTCCTAGAGAAACTGACTCCAGTACTGCAATCAAACTCTTGACTCGGCTCTCCGCCGGAAAAGCTACGCCGTCCCTGAGGTTGAAAAATATTCCCCAGATAAACAAACTCCTGGGATGGAGTCAATTCTGATTTCTCTAGATTCACAATCCATCCTAGATCCTTTAGTAGGGCTAGGACTACCTGAAGACTGTTGCGCAGAGTGACTGGATTCCCCGCCTTCAGCAGCCAGTCGTCTATGTAAGTATGAACAGCTATGTTTCTCCTGCGAAGATAAGAAGTCATGGCGAGAACCACTTTGGTGAAGACCCTCAGTGCTGTGGTCAGGCCAAATGTAAGCGCATTGAATTCCCAAACATTGTCTTGGAATGCAAAGCGAAGGTATTTCTGAAAAGGAATTGACATTGGAATATGAAAATATGCATTCTTCAGATCCATCGACACTGCCCACATGCCTTCTCTCAGCCCTGTCATCACCGCTGCTACAGTCTCCTTCTGAAACTTTGGAGAAAGAATAAATTTGTTCAACGGTTTGAGATTGACAATTGGTCTCCAACCTCCGGTACGTTTCGGAACGAGGAACATCATCGAATAGAAGCCTAGGGAGGACTGATTGCGGACTAGATGAATCGCGTTCTTCCGCTGAAGAGCTTCGATTTCTGAGCAAATGGCATCTAGACTATCGGATTCCCACTAACAGACTAAACAATCTCGCACGACCCGTTCCCATTGGCTTGAGAACAGTTGAAGTCTGCCTCCGACGGTAGGAATCTGCACACAGCTGGCGGTCGATATTGCACGATAAGACGCTAAATCGCTTGGGTGAAGATTCTCGACTCCCTTCGTTTCTAATGTCACTGGAACTGATTCCGCCGGAAACCCGTCAGGACCGACCTCCACAGCCGCCCCGCGGTTTCTTGGAGTATAACGGCCCGGGACCGCTGCCACGACTATCTTTATGATAACCGCCGCGACCCGAACCGCCACCCTTCCTGTCCTCCTCATACAGCCTCTTATTAGAGGACTTGTATGCGGACGAACGGCCAAGTCCCTGCGATCCGGATGCCCGATGGGCATCACGGCCAGAAGGACGGAAGGGCGATCTCTGGTGCTGCCTCTGTTGCTCATGCCGATGCTGTTTGTAGGACTGCTGCGGCTGTGTCCTCTTAGTCGACTTCCACGACTTGCCGACTACTTCCTGCTCAGCGAACATTGACGCGACCTTGGATAAGGCTTGCCGTCCTGAGCCGCCGAACAAGCCTGGACCAATCAAAGGCGCAGAAGATAACGTACCCCTCATCTCAGGTCCTGGTTCTACACAGTCGAGAACCATTCTCCTTCGCTCCGCCAATAACCTGGTGATCACCCTGGCCAGGAAATCCTGGGACAAGCGCATGGTGTCCCGGACAACTCCGGGAGTATGGGTGGCCCAGTTCAAGGCAATGTTTGAGTCCTTGCAGTCCACGATCCCGACGATGCAGGCTGGTACAGGGCAACCTTTCGGTGGTCCGGCTAGCGCTGTGGATTTGCCAGCCAATGGCCTACTCAGTGCCTCTCGCTCCCCGACAGAAAGCCGTGGAACCCGGGCATACTGATGGTAAGCCTGATCTGGAAAACGGACCCTACTCCTTATCCCCTTCGGGGCCTTGGGCAATGGATAGTCTGGCTGAACCAGACGATACGCCGCAACCTCCAACATGTCGGAAGTCTGCGTGTCCAAAGGGAGCGTCGGCATGGCCGAAGAGCCACTTGACAGAGCGCTAGCCACTCGCTCTGCCATCCGTTCCATCGTTGGATCGCGCTGAGATCCTTGATCCGATGCTAACCCGAAACGCTCGGACATCCAGCAAAGGAAATGCACCCATTCAGCTTCGGTGCAGAAAGACGACTCGTCCATCAATGGACTACCGTTCTCATCTTCCTTCTCACCCTTGGATGAGTAGGCCACCGACGATCCATGCTGAGAGCTATGACCCGCACTTCTTCCAACATGAAGCGTGTCCATAGCCCGACTACTAGCGGCACCAGTGTCCAACGACTCGCCGGACACGGATTCACCGCAGTCCATCGGCTCCAGCACGGGACTACAGCCGCCTTTCCCACGGTAGATGACGGAACTCCGATAGGAGCCGCACCTAACGCCGCCGGGAACCGCAAAACATGGCTCCAACGACAACGCGGGTTGAGCGAAATCCGGGTGGAAAATGCCCGACGGAACGTCGACATCACCACCCGCTTAGCAAACCCATACAAATCCTGAGGGAGATCCCTGGGATGTACCTGGTTGAGCCGTTAACAAAATATCTGGCATGCCGGAATTGTCCATTAGCAGATCTTCCTCCTCCGCCGTCGGCTCTTGAGCCAAGGTCGGAGAAGGGACAGGTGCTTGTCCCTCCGCAGAGCTAGCCGGACCACCAAAAGGTTGCCCTGCACCAGCCTGCATCGTAGGGATCGTGGACTGCAAGGACTCAAACATTGCCTTGAACTGGGCCGCCCATACGCCCAATGCTGAATCCATTCGCTCGTTCAGACGATCACTGACGCCTGATCCAACTTGGCCGCCTTGTCCCTCGCGATTCTCTCCAAGCGCGCACGTTGATCACGATCGAACTCTGCCACCAACTCCGACGACCACTTGGCGCAGACGTCACACAGACTTCCCACTTTGCACTTCACGCAAGCGACACAGTGATGACCATTGAACTTGCGCTTCATGAACCTATTGCATTTCTGACACAAAGTGTCCTGATTCTTGGTCTTCTGCGAACACAGAGAAGAATTAAAACGCTGCACATGACAAAACGATGACGAGCAATGTGCACAATTGACTTGATTGTAAAGTAGAATTACTTAGAAACATTAACTTTCTCTTAAATTAATTATAATCACGCCTTTAGGCAGGAAATATTTGAAGCTTTTTTGAGTGAAAATTAATAAACACAACTTGGAAATTAACTAACGTTAATACAGCCAAGAAATAAATGCTGATCGCTACAAACACCCTCGACAATGAAGCGAGAGCTAAAGATCGGCATAAAACAGAGTGCATAGACACGCCAAGCCAAAACGAAACATTAATCATGGGCACCGCCATCTTGGCTAAGGGCGCATCCATCTTGGCAGGAACCGAGTCGCAAGAGAAACTAACCGAGTACCCGGATAAGATTAAATAGTTAGCGAGTACTGGAGAGACTCCAACAATGGCTACCATTTTAGAATAATGTGCCAATTTAAGAAATTTTCAATCAGTCATTACGGCACGAATGTATAAATTCTAGATTGATACAACCTGCCCCTGTGATGACTTTCCTTTTCCCTCCATGATGCCAGCAACGAATAGACGATTACGTATGAAAATTCGGAAATTTGAGCAAAAATTAGACACTAGAAAACATGCGACTTCTCAAGTCTGCAAAATAAGCGAATCTGACTCTGATTGGGAATTGACTCGGTACCTGCGGCTATGGTAATTCCCGGACACAGAATGGGCAGGACCAGAAGAGCGCAGAGTTTTAATTGTTTATTTTGAGCTAGACTAGATAATAGGCATTATCATAATAGTACATCTGGTAAGTATTATTCGAAGTAGAAAGAATATTCTGTTGGATATTTTAAAACTAATTTGACTGGGAGCTGTTGCTGACATAGGCAGCAACAGCTCCCAGTCAAATTAGTTTCAAAATATCCAACAACTTTCCTGTATAGTTATCATGAAATTGGGACACTGACATTTCAGGGCTCAAAGGGTTAAACACACCCTCATACCTGCTTAAGCATAAGATCAAGCATCATGATGAAGCATGGTAAATTAAGCGCCGTCTCACGATCAAACAATGCTGCCTGATCATACCCTCCAATACAGTGCTCAGGGCTGAGGGGTGGGGCACTCTCCTCGGTGGGAGTGATGGCATGCAGTAGGGATGAGGAATAGGCATCGCGGATGCCACCCTCAGTACTTGAGCTGATCGTCAGCAGAGCATGCACACCAGCCTTGAACATCGAGAATAGCTGGTGCATGGGGATGATGATATCTAGTCGAGATAAAATCTGAAATTAAGTATTAACTCTGTTAGACAGTAATAAATAAACAAAAATAGCAAATAAATGTCTACAGAAGCAGGTGCTGAGTGAAACGAAACCTAATATTATAAGTCGACAACGGCAATATTTTAAAGCATCATTCTATAGTGCAATTAGATGGTACAATATATCTGGGCAGGGCCCTTAGTTAAAAAATGTCAAACTACATGTAATTCTGATCTGGCAATGTTTCATTATCTAGACAGACGTGTGATTGATAGTAACATGTTCAAAGGATCTGACTTGATACTGCTGGCCTACATTTGGGGTTGTCATGGGTAACAGCTAAACTGGAAAAGCCCTGGTGCAGGCCCATTCCCTAACGGATCTAAGTGAAGTGTGTGTCATATATCATTGTGACATCAGCATATTTACATAATTTAATCAGGATTACCAATTAGTGGAAGATCCTGACAGTCATAAATGTACAATATTTACAAACACCTATATTTGTACAAATTAATTCTTTCATCATTATTTGACCAATATTCAAGCGATTCCAGCACTGTCCTTATCAGGATTCGACCAATGGTTGCACTTGCCACAATGCCTTTGTGATGCTGATTAATGGGTACCCTGTGTAAGGATATCAATGAAAAAACAAGGGAATTCATGATGTGCTGAACTATGAATCAACTAGAGGCATGGTTTAGCATTCTAGTGTACAAATTCGCTTAGATAAGCTCCTCATGCGATGTAGCACAAACCTGGGCAAAGGTCGAGGCAAGCGAACACATAGCTGCCACCTGCTGGTTCTAGCATGCACATGGTTCTCGAGCCTCACTACACTATGTAGGTCTTTGTCTGCAATCAGTGTCGCTTTTATTTCAAATTCAAGGTCATGAAAAACTATTTCTTATCATTAATCCATATCAAGAGAAATCATGATATTACTAGCTATGAGCACAGGCCTACCTGTAGCCACTGTAGCGCCTGATCCTGCACATAAGCACCATGTTCTGCAAAGCGTTCAGACACAAAGTGGTACATCTTGTCCAAGTTGAAGGGCAATGGACACATATCAATGTCAAATGCTTTACTAAAAATAAAACACAGTATTTCATGATATTATGTTTAATAGTGTTAGTTATAAGAAATTGTTATTAGTCTCACCATAGTATATCAAGATGATTATAATAGCACTCTATGTGTGTTTGTGTGTATATATGCATGCATGAGAACAGGCACATGTTTGTGTCTGTGTACGTGTCTATCTGTGTTTTAGAATTGAAATCAAATCTGATCAGGTTCCTAGAAAACAGACATATAGACTGACAAACAGATAGACAGATAGATTCAAATCCAAAATAGATTTTCCTATACATCTAAATTGCAGTTATTAAAACTTTCTTCTATACTTCAACAAGAGTTAGGACTGCAGAATATATTGACAATTTTCAGAAATGGATTGCATGATCTGAACAAGATAAGATTTACTGGAAGGATTTTCACCAATTCTTCCAAATTTCTACTGGTTTTAATTCCAAGCTCAGCATATTGTTTATAATTTGGTAATTCTGTTAATGTATCAGAGATCTTTCCTATGTGTCACTCACCTTAGAAGCACTTTGAGTTCATGTAGCTGTTCTGTTGGTACCTCAGTTCTGATAGCCTCCAGCCAATATGGCATTGCATAGTCCCAGATCTGAAATACACAGGTACAATGCTTTAAACACAATCTTAAATCATTTCTAAAATATCCAGTATATATTTACATATAACACTGAGAATGATGACAACTGTAAATTTGTTACTACTTTCCATGTTGCTACCGATACGTTCCATTCTTGAGCTAAAATGATTATTATTAATATTAGCCAAATAAGGGAAAATCTAGAGGCATTTTCAGAATATTCAACACCATTCATTCATTACTGCATAAAACTGAGTATTTGCTGCACTAAAAATATTGTATCAAGTAGAGATATAATGCAGAGCTGCGCATATCTATTCTGCTAGGCTTGCTCAATCATATGACGGGGAGTAGCATATGGGTGAAATGAATAGTGTATGACTAGCACTTTATTTGCAAGAATACAACATAACATCAAAGATAATTTTAATCTAAGCTAGAATGAAATACTAGATGCGAAAGTTAATTAGAGTTTTAGTGATGCAGTGCATCACAAAGGATATCCCGCGTTCCACTGAATCCCACCTTTCCCTGAATGCAAGCAATTAATCTTGGGTGAACAATGAATGGATACTACAAGTAGAATAGAGCCATACACCAAGATTGGTTAATGTATACAAAAAACTCATAAAAACTAAAGCCCAAACAAGAATTTTCTATCATGTTCAGTGAAGCATGTAAGGCTGGCCTACTTCTGGCACATGACAAACCAGTAGGCTACAATGCATTCATACACCAAGTTTGGTTACTGTATATAAAGCACTCCTGAAACTACAGTCTGGGCATTAAAAATCTATGATGTTCAGTGAACTGTAAAAAGTAGATCATGCTGACCTGACCTACTTTTTATAGATGACACACTTTTAGGCCATGATGCATCCATATACCAATTTGGTTGCTGCATACCAAATATTCTTGAAACTAGAGCCAGGACAAGAACAACTATGATATTCAGTGAACCATGGAAAGTAGGTCACAATGACCTACTTTTGATACTTGAGACACCCTTAGGCTATAATGTATCCACATATCAAGTTTGGTTACTGTATACAAAGTAACCTTGAAATTACAGCCTGAACAATGATAATCTATGATGTTCAGTGAAGACTGAAAATTAGGTCAGTCTGACCTAATTTTGATACATGACACACCATTAGTCCATAATGCATCCATATACCAAGTTTGATTACTGTATACAAAATACCTTGAAACTATAGCCTGGCCAAGGATAATTTATAATGTTCAGTGAACCATGAAAAGTAGGTTATGCTGACCTACTTTTGATACATGACACACCTTTAGGCCATGATGCATCCATATACCGAGTTTGGTTACTGTATAATACACAAAACGTTTGAAACTACAGCCTGTACCAGGATAATATATGATGTTCAATGAACCGTGAAAAGTAGTTCACGCTTACCTACTTTTAATATATAACACACCTTTAGACCATGGTGCATCCATATACCAAGTATGGTTACTGTACATGAAAAACCCCTTGAAAATATGGTTCGTACAAAATCGGGGTCGGATGGATGGATGGATGGATAGACACACGGACGGATGGAGGCACACACAAAGCAATTACCACTTTACATGGCCACAACAAAGCTTGTAAATACGCACAGTTTATAATGTCGGATGGGGGGGGGGGGGGAACAGAGGAGTAGGGGGGGGAAGCCTACTGGCTAAGGGCTCTTTAATCATATGGCAGGTAAAGACTCCATGGTGTGGAGATTATATATCCTCTAAGCTTTCTTTTTCATCTGATTAGAGTGTTTATGTTTACATGGGTCCTCTTAAAACCTAGCATACTCCGTTCTCAGTTTAGGTAGTGCTGTATAGCTCTCGAATCCTCAGTTTGAAGCGTCCTTTTGCTTCCCCTACTTCATAAGTCTTGGGAAAGTAAATTGCTGAGCTGCGGGTGAGTCTTTTTTTACATCCCTGTAGTGCACCTTACTACTCAATTTGAGGTCTTGTTTCCCTTAGATCTATGTTGGTGGGGGGATGGGGCGATGTACCTGTCATCCCCTTCTCATGCTACTTATTCTGTGAGAAGAATTAGCTTTGAAATAGAGGGCAGGATTTTCTCTAGTTAGAGATGTCTGTATTACTCCTAGCATATTTTGCTGATTAATTTAAACTGGTAACACACACTAAGCCATGACGCCGAAGCATACCTGACACTTGTCTTCGGCTGGAGGACAAAAGTCAGATGCCTGACAATGGTGCAGTGCCTCCTATTTATAGGACACAGGGACTTGGCAGGATCCCTACCACAGGGTATTCAGGGTCCCTGCTACTGAGCACATGCGTGCACATGCCCACTGACTGCTTTTAGCTGGACCCTTTATGTATGGTTCCTACCACTGACAAGTGTCAGCATTTGCAGAGTAAATGGCCTCAGTGTACCATTCTTTTGCTCATGTGTGTGCATATACACAGTGGGTTGCCTTTAGGTATAAACAGAGAATTAGTGATAGGGATGAGTGGCTCTTACGATAAATAGTGGGGCCTGGGAGACGAGTTTCCAAACCCATTCTGAGATCTGAATTTATGGCATTTCACTCCATGTGGGAAGCTCATCAGAGGATTTATATACATGTTTGCATATGGTAGGTTACATAGACATCATAATGTTTTTAGGTGATATTATATTTTTCTCAAATGTCTGGGCAGACATGCATAAACAAGTATACCCTTTCGAAAAATTATTTCAAAAATAGCTTTGAAAATAATGTAGCAGACCCAATTATCTGAGCATTGTCCCACAGCAGATCAAGAAAATTTATAAAATTTCTTTTTCACGAGTGAGATGACATACTTACCTCCTAACACTCTTGATATACTAGTATATCAGCTCTAAATTCAATAATATTCAGAATTATAAAAAGTTAGGTGCCCCTATTGGGCAGGTGGAATGTACACAGTCATGCACATGTCAGACCCCACCTCTGCGCATGTGCATACTGGTACTTAATAATAATAATAATAATACAGCATTTGTAAAGCGCCATGTGTCAATGTCAATTTTCAAAGGCGCTTGTGAAGAGATGTGTTTTTAATTTTTGTTTGAAATCATTAATTGATTGGATGGATTTGATGTGGACAGGTAGCTGGTTCCATAGTCTCGGAGCCACAACACTGAAAGGCTCTGTCCCCACAGGAGCGTAAATTCGATCGCGGAATTTGGAGCAATAGCTTATCCACAGAACGAAGTCTGCGACATGGATCATATGTCAAGAGAAGTTCCTGCAAATAGTCGGGAGCGTTGTTGTTTAGACATTTCCAAGTCAAGAGCAGAAATCTTGAACTCAATCCGTTACTAAATATTGGCTGACATAGAAGCAACTATTCAAATAACCAAAGGACTCGGCCTCGGTGGGGTGGAGAGGTCGGGATCCTGCTAGGGAGGTAAGTATGTCATCTCACTCATGAAAAAGAAATTTGATAAATTTTCTTATTTTACATCATGAAAACATACTTACCTCCCTAACACTCTTGATAAAAGCCAAAATTTGTAAGTAAATTTGGCGGGAGAGAGGCAAGGTCCTAAAACCAGTTCACCCTCGAAGAGACTAGCTCTTTGAAATTTGAAGAGATTTAAAAAACATCTGAAAATTGTGTCTGAAAACGCAACCAGGAATAGAATTATGCATCGGATAATCGACCGATGAAGAGAGATTGATCAAAAGGCAAATGTGCTCTCCCTCACCCCCCCCCCCCCCCCCCCCCCCCTCTGAGAAAGGTCAGAAAAAAATGCTGCTCTAAATGACTAGCATGTTCTCTACTACTTGAAAACAAGTATTACTAGACATTGGAAAAGGAAGAATTGCTTCATTTTCAATAAAAAAACTCTCTGAAATAACCACAATTAAGAGACATTAACCATCACCCTATTAAATAATAACATGACACAATCAACAAGACAAAAAACCCAAATGACCTCTGATGCCCTGAGCGCGGAAATCACTTCTTCCCCCCATACAGATGAAGAGAATGTAACCAGAAATAGTAGGGATCACCTACTAACAAATGTGATATTTGTAAATAGCAGAGGAGGAAAACTAATTACAAATAAATACCTCTGCATTATTTTCTGAGGATAGAGATGGCGAGCGGGTTGGAAGTGTCACAGAGATAATGGTCAGTAAAACTCGATTCACAGTGCCACTGGGCTACTGACATAATGTTTTCAACCGAAACACCACGGCGAGCGGGTTAGAAGTGTCACGAAGGTAATGGTCGGTAAACTTGATTCACAGTGCCACTGGGCTACTGACAATGTCTTCAATACCGCCAGGGGGGAACGAAGTCACCCAGTCTGTATGATGACATGGAACCTGCTTTGCTGGTGCATGGATCATATGATCACCTTGAAAGCAGTTCATATTCCGGGAAGGCTGAATCTGTTAGCAGACTCATTGAGCCGAAGGATGAGCATTCTGCCTATGGAATGGCAACTAAATCAGCGTGTTCCATGTCATCATACAGACTGGGTGACTTCGTTCCCCCCTGGCGATTTATGTAACTCACTACTGTTGAGTTGTCTGAACGTATCAACACAAACTTTCCCTCCACTTCCTTTAAGAAGTGTTCCAGGCCTAGAATTACAGCTCGTAAAACATCGTCGTGTCGTG
>CM067373.1:124490204-124601625 GCA_034401795.1 Chaetoderma sp. LZ-2023a | reverse complement strand
ACACCACTAAATGATGCCGTGGAAGTTACCACACCATGGACACTATGAGCCTTGGCTCTATCTACTTGTTTTCCAGTCGCTGTCTTATGACAGAATTGAATGCATTCTACTATCCATCTGGAAATAGTGTCTCTTGACGCCCTACCATGGGGTTCAATATATGACAACGATAGGGAGCATGGGTCTGTCTGCCAAACCTGAGTCATTTTCTTGTACTTATTTAAGGCACGGACAGGACACCATGCTTTAGCACTAGGATCATAGCTGGTTAAGGCAGGTCAAATTATATGTTGACCGGGATATTTCAAAGATTGATTCTTAGCCAAGAAATTCAATCTCGGTATAATATTAAGGCCTTCAACCTCTAACTATATAATGGTCACACTCAACAGATAAAGCATGAATTTTACTTCTGCGTCTGGCCGAGGCTCCTGCAGTTAAAATACAGTTTTAAGTGTCAATGATTTTATAGAAATAGCACTAAGTGGGCTGCTTGCTCAGAAAAGCCCTCCTTAATTGCAGATTTTTTTACAACATCCATGCAGTCAATTGAAACATTGACGGATTGATGTGAAAGGGACTTGCCCTGGAAGATAATATTGTCCATCAGAAGCAGAGGAACCGGATTGCATACCAGAAGGTCCAGCAGATCCGTAAACCATGATCGGGTTGGCCAATTTGGGGAGATCAGCACTTGGCATTCCTCCTGCTTGATTTTCTGGAGAATCCTTGGAATCGGGATTGTTGGAGGGTATGCGTATGCATAGATTCCCTTCCAACTGATAGCTAGCGCATCTATTGCGATAGCGCTTGGATCTGGAATCGGAGAGACGTACGTCGTCATCTTCGCATTCTTCTTCCTCGCGAATAAATCTTCGTTGGGCTTTCCCCAATGATTGAACAGATGATTCGGCACACACTGCTTTAGTTGCCATTCCATAGGCAGAATGCTCATCCTTCGGCTCAATGAGTCTGCTAACAGATTCAGCCTTCCCGGAATATGAACTGCTTTCAAGGTGATCATATGATCCATGCAACAGCAAAGCAGGTTCCATGTCATCATACAGAGACTGGGTGACTTCGTTCCCCCCTGGCGGTTTATGTAACTCACTACTGTTGAGTTGTCTGAACGTATCAACACAAACTTTCCCTCCACTTCCTTTAAGAAGTGTTCCAGGCCTAGAATTACAGCTCGTAATTCTAGCATGTTGATATGCTTCTTTGACTGATCCAGATTCCAAAGCCCTGATATTATGGCTTCTTCCAGGCAAGCTTCCCATTCCTCCATCGATGCATCCGTACACATCGTTATTTGAGGATGGGAAGGGGGCATCATGACCCCCGCCCAATTTTATGCACGAGAGGAGATTCTCCACTCTCTCCTGGGATGGATAAACATATACTATCTCCAGATCGAAGAACATACCCAGGTAAACAAACTTCTGGGATGGAGTCAGCTCTGATTTTTGAAAGTTGATTATCCAGCCTAAATCTGTGAGAGTTTTCAAAACTCCAGATCTGCTGTCAAACTTTCTGGGTTGTGTGCTTTTAGCAACCAGTCATCTATGTAAGTGTGGACTGCTATATTTCTCCTGCGGAGGTATGCTGTGATAGCTAGGACCACTCGAGTGAAGACCCTCGGAGCCATCAAAATTCCAAATGGGAGAACTTTGAATTCCCATTGGCGTCCCTGGAAAGCAAATCTCAGGAACCGACGAAAACTCCTTACAATGGGAGTGTGGAAATAAGCATCTTTCAGATCTATCGATGTTGTCCACATCCCCTTCTCTAACCCCAACAAGAAACACGGTTGAATAGAAGACCGGGCAATCTTGCGCTGGTTGAATTGCTTCTTTTAGAATTAGAGATTCTATCTCCTCTTCTATGCACAACCGCTTGTCTGGATCTCTTGAACTTTGAGAGCAGACCGGGACCAGAGACAGATGCAATGGCGGACCTATTATCCACTCTGGACTGTATCCGAGCAAAAGCCATTGCAAGACTAAGCGGCCCTGAATTAACCGCTCGCACTCCGGAATGTGGAAAGTCAATTGACCTCCCACTGGTGCACCTAGGGTTTGCGGGGTGCACATAAATTTTAGAAGTGGCTGTGTCTCTGGTACGTGTGACAACACCAGAGTGTTACCTGTGGTAACCAAAAATTCTATTAGGCCATCAGGCCCGGTTACCACGTGCCGCTCCTCGTGCGCCACATGGGTTGCTGCTTGGCTGGCTGCCCTTGGAGTGCTGGCTGACGTACAGGAACACGTTGCTGCTGGTGCGGTCGGCGAGGTTTCTGAACCAGGCCGGCCTGCTGGCCTCTGACAATGTCAGCACTGCCACGAGCGTACTGCTGACGAGCAGTCGAGGGCTGAGCACGCACGTGTTCGCTGCGCAGCACTTAAAATTGTGCGCGCAGCACCCTCTGGTTGTTAACCAAGTTCACTGTCTCTTGGAGGTGCTGACAACCCTCACCTCCAAACAGACCAGGACCTGCCATCGGCGCTTGCAATAAGCGTGACTTGAGCTCTTGGGACAGGCACAGCTTGTCCTCAGTGACATGGTCACAGATCTAGTCAAGCAATCCAACGCCAGGTCGATAGCATCCTGGATGGCTTGTTGGACTGTAACTGGACTAGGCTGCTGATGAGCCGAGGCTGCTACTACCCCTGATAGCAGCTGAGAGACGTGAGACAGCGCACTGACTGCTGCTCGTGAGCTCTCCTCGGTGTCATGCAGTGCAGCGTTTGCTGAATGCATAGCGCCTGAGCGCAGTGCTCCCTTGTCAGCATGATAGCCTGGCTGCGTGCCTTCCACCCCCCCCCCCGCGGCGCAGTCGTCCGCGCTTGGTCTGGGAGCTAGATTATACCAAGTGTACTGACTAGCGGTCACTCGGCAATGTCTAGCAACCTCGGGGCGGGGAGCTCCGCAAGGCGACCTTTCGGTCTTATCGACTCCTCTGCCGCAGCGAACATATCTACGACGGCAGTGATTGAGCCGAGGTGGCCAACGGCTTAGCCTGTAACCACGCCCACGGGTTACTGGCGGCCATTTCATCCACGGAAAGCGAGGAGGCACGTGATGTGATCGAACTCTGAGTGAAGAACAGGAGCTCTACCATCATAAGATGAGCCTGTGGACACAAAGACACAAGGGATTAGCAGAATTTAGGCGTTTATTTATGGTTCTCAATGCCTAAAAACTCGCTAACACCGGGGTGTGTGTGTGGGGGGGGGGGGTTGTTACGAAAACCGGTAACGCATACATTGTTACAGGTTTTAAATAATATATGGAACAATATCACCTTATTAGATGATGAGGCAGACTCCTCTGGCACATTAGCATTAGCCATAACGAAAAATGGATAACAAAAGGATTGAAATTTCCTAAAACAAGAGCTTGAAATTGTTTCCCCAAGTTGCTTCAAAGCCAATATATTAAAAAACAGAAGTACCAGTATGTACATGAGCAGAGGTGGGGTCTGACATGTGCATGACTGTGTACATTCCAGCTGCCCAGTAGGGGCACCTGACTTTTATAATTCTGAATATTATTGAATTTAGAGCCGATATACTAGTATATCAAGAGTGTTAGGGAGGTAAGTATGTTCTCATGATGTGAAAATATATTTACAGTCGAACACACTTGAATATATATTTACAGTCTAAAACACTTGATATTTCACTTATGTAGAAAAATGAGTTTACAATCCCTGATTGCTCTTACTATCTATGTGCACATCATTTTAAAATGTTAAAATTATCCTGTATACAAAAAACAGATTTAACTCTTATACAATTACTTCCTGCTTACCTCAAATGTGATGATATCATATGGTACAAGGCAGAACAGTCTATTCATTCCTTCCTTTATCTGTGTTGTTCTGTTTGCCAATGTGTCCCTGAATAAAAGTAACAGATCTTTCCATTTTATCCATCCATTATATGATATCATAATTAACTACGTGACATGAAGAATGATATCATAATCAATGACATCATTATGACGTCATGAATGACATAGATAAGTACATCATGAACGCATATTTCAAGATGGCCTATGCATTGTTGTACGAATTGTATGTCTTTACTATTTAATAAATATTCTGTTGAATATTTTGAAACTAATTTGACTGGGAGCTCAGCACCCAGTCAAATTAATTTCAAAATATTTAACAGCTTATCTGTATAGTTTTCTGGGAATTTCTAGTCAGGGAGTTCAGGGATTGATCGATCCCAACACCAGCGAGGTGTGGGTGGAGCTTAGCTAGAGGTGGGCGGGACATAGCAAAAACTGGAAAGGGCCACTGATAACAATCAGTCAAACATGCGACCACCTCATGCGACACAAACTGTCACTAAAGACCAAACAGTTGACAACAGATTCTCCATGATGTAGGCAATATTCTGTTGAATATTTGTAAACTAATTTGATTGTGAGCTGTTGATGACTAGGGTCACGCTAATGACTGAGTATCTAGGTATTGTAGATCAAGAGACATATGATAAGAACCCATCTGCTAACTTATTGTATGTTGAAAGGAATCATTAATTTTCACACAAGAAAGTTGTGATTGCATAATTTTTTATTGAGTTCGCAAGCAAATAACTCGATGTTATCATTTCACTCCATCAAAACTCTAACAAATAACACTCGATTGTGATGTCAGCTAAGGTCGCGTAATGAAGGTATGCTTGATTGACAGTTTAGATCACTGTCCCTCAAGTATTTAATTAGTCATAATCAAAATATGTCACTTGCTAGCTGATGCTACAATCAAATGATTCAGACTGGTTTTAGTTCAGTCCAATATGGGAAACATCGCAAGTTTTACATGGGTACACATTTATACTATTTGGTGTGTAAAATCAATATGAAGTGAAGAAGATTGCCCATGTTTCCAGCAATAACGAGATAGTCAATACGGAGACGAACCAGGTTTGCTGGTTAAGAACACCAGTACAGTAGATGCAATTACAACCACCTACTGGTTGGACATAAAGAAAGCTGATACTCTATAGCATGCTCAATGTAGTAGCAGCCAGAAGGTTAACATACCTTCATACACAGACCACAATGTATTATTATTACTGACCAGTAACCGCCCACTCTTGCATATTCAACTGGATGTGGCAGGAGACAGGATACGATTAACTCAAAATACAAGTCAGCTATGTCCTTCAGCCAGTGGCAAATATACTGTAACACAAATGAAACCAATACAGCTGTGTGAGAGGTCACATGACATGTGGCAACACACTTGTGTGCATGGTCACATGACATGTGGCAACAAACGATGGTGGTGCATTAATGAGAGATGATAGTGTTTCTAATTATTGACTCCCGTTTCTCAGTCAATGACATGATGCTATAAACAACTACATCTAATGTAGGCTGACGTCATAATCAATTATGTCATGAATGACAGACACAACCAGTCAAATTAGCTTCAAAATATTCAACAGCTTACCTGTATAGTTTTCTGGAAATTGAGAGTGCAGGGATTGATTGATCCCAGAACGGCAAAAGCGCAGACGGAACATAGCTACAGATCTACAGGGCATATCTAAAACTGGATTCCTCCATTGTTGCTGATTTGTAATTAAACAAATGACACGTGACTTAGAGAGATTTGTCAGAAAATGTTACGAATTTGACCAACTGATAGACCGACGCTGACCGACAAACTGCCAGTAACTTATACTAGTTGACTTGTGACTCGAAACTAAAAACAAAATTTATGAATAAATCCACTTTAAATATTCCAAAAATGTGATTATAGAGTAAAATTACAACTCATTGTGTTAATATACAGATTAACACTTTAATGGTCAAGTCAGCAGTGATCTAAATGAATGTCCATTTACAGGCAAACAGGAAACAACTTTTGAAAATTTGCCACTGGAGTGAGTCATTCCAATGGTAAATTTCCAAAAATAGTCTTGTCTTTGCCTGTTGATGGACATTAAGCAAAAATCTCCAAATTCTTGACCAATCTTGACCATTAAAGGGTTAAATTGACATTCTCCTGAAAACACCATTCTGACTCATGCAGTGTGTCTGTGATACAAGGTCAAGGATGTTTAAAAAGCATTCTATAGTTCCATAAATAGTAGACAAGCATTGTCACCTCAAGAAACATACATAATTCACCAATTCCACATAAACCTGCAGATCTTAAAAGTGTGATTACAGTATAACATTAACTGTTAACGTTTAAGTCATGGAAGAATTGTAAAAAGAAGAGATGGGATGATGGAATAAGGTACAGATACTCTATTTCACACAGATGAAATAGTATAAGAAAATTTATCAAATTTCTTTTTCACGAGTGAGATGACATACTTACCTCCCTAACACTCTTGATATACTAGTATATCGGCTCTAAATTCAATAATATTCAGAATTATAAAAAGTTAGGTGCCCCTAATGGGCAGGTGGATGTACACAGTCATGTACATGACAGACCCCACCCCCTGCGCATGCGCATACTGGTACTTCCGTTACTAAATATTGGCTGACATAGAAGCAACTATTCAAATAACCAAAGGACAAGGCCTCCGTGGGGTGGAGAGGCCGGGATCCTGTTAGGGAGGTAAGTATGTCATCTCACTCGTGAAAAAGAAATTTGATAAATTTTCTTATTTCACATCATGAGAACATACTTACCGCCCTAACACTCTTGATAAAAACCAGAATTTGAAAGTAAGTTTGGTGGGAGGGAGGCAAGGTCCTGAAAACCCAGCACACCCTCGAAGAGACTAGGCTCTTTGAATTTTCAAGAGATTTAAAACATCTGAAATTGTGACTGAAACACAACCAGGAATAGAATTTTGTATCGGATAATCGCCCGATGAAGAGAGATTGATCAAAAGGCAAATGCGCTCCCCCCCCCCTCTTTCTGAGGAAGGTTAGGAAAAAACACTGCTCTAAATGACTAGCACGTTCTCTAATACTTAATGAAAGTATTACTAGACATTGGAAAAAAGAAGAATTGCTTCATTTTCAAAACTCTCTGAAAGAACCACAACTAAGAGACATTAACCTCACCATATTAAATAAAAAGACACCATCACCAAGACAAAAAACAAAAATGGTCATGAACACTGACCTCTGATGTCTTGGACGCGGCACTCATCTCTTCCCCCACCGGATGAAGAGAATTGTACCAGCTAATAGTAGGGATACCCTACCAACAAATGTGATATTTGTAAATAGCAGAGGAGGAAACTAATTACAAACATAAACCTCTACATTATTTTATTTTCTGAGGACTGAGACGGCGAGCGGGTTAGAAGTGTCACGAAGGTAATGGTCGGTAATATCATATCTGGTTAAGGCAGGTAGAACAATAGGTTGACCTGGATACTTTAAAGATTGATTCTTAGCCAAGAAATTAAATCTCGGTAGAAGCTTAAGGCCTTCACCTGTAACTATATAATGGTCAGGTTCAGTAGACAAGGCATGAATTTCACTCATGCGTCTGGATGAAGCTGCCGCAACTAAAAATACAGTTTTAAGTGTCAATAATTTTACAGATATAGCACTAAGAGGTTCAAAAGGTTTATCACTCAAAACTTGAAGAACCAGAGAGACTCCATGATGGTGTCAGTGGAGGATTTCTCGGTCTGAGATTGCCCATACTTTTAATAAGAGTATTTAAAACACTTATTTCATCACTTCCCCTCTTTGCCAAGCAAGGGATAACAGTCATTAATGCTGATTTGTATCCAGCAATAGAATTAGGCTTAAGACTATAGGCATCATACAAGTGACAGAGAAAATCAGCTCTTTGAGCACCATTCTGCAAATCTGTTGATTTATAATTATATGCTCTGGAGGTTGACCCCCCTTCTGGCTCTGGCCATGAAATTGGCTGCTTGCTCAGAAAAGGCCTCCTTAATCGCGGATTTTTAGACAAAATCCATGCAGTCAATTGAAACAGTGACGGATTGTTGTGAAGGGTCTTGCGCTGGAAGATAATATTGTCCATCAGAGGCAGAGGAACCGGATTGCAAACCAGAAGGTCCAGCAGATCTGTAAACCATGATCGGCTTGGCCAATTCGGGGCGATCAGAAGCAATTGGCATTCCTCCTGTCTGATCTTCTGAAGAATCCTTGGAATCAGGATTGTTGGAGGGTATGCGTATGCCTACATTCCCTTCCAACTGATAACTAGCGCATTTATTGCGATAGCGCTTGGATCTGGAATCGGAGAAACGTACGTCATCATCTTCGCATTCTTCTTCATTGCGAACAAATCTATGTTGGGCTTTCCCCAATGATTGAACAGGTGATCTGCCCCACATTGATTTAGTTTCCATTCCGAAGGCAGAATGCTCATCCTTCGGCTCAATGAGTCTGCTAACAGATTCAGCCTTCCCGGAATATGAACTGCTTTCAAAGTAATCATATGATCCATGCAGCAGCAAAGCAGCTTCCATGTCATCATACAGAGACTGGGCGACTTCGTTCCGCTCTGGCGGTTTATGTAACTCACTACTGTAGAGTTGTCTGAACGTATCATCACAAATTTTCCCTCCACTTCTTTTAAGAAGTGTTCCAGGCCTAGAATTACAGCCCGTAATTCTAGCATGTTGATATGTTCCTTTGACTGTCCCAGATTCCAAAGCCCTGATATAGTGGCTTCTTCCAGGCAAGCTCGCCATCCCTCCATCGATGCATCCGTAAACATCGTTACTTGAGGGTGGGGAGGAGTCAGCATGACCCCCGCCAGGAGATTTCCTCTCTCCATCCACCAATGAAGGTGATGAATGAGAGGGTCCAACACTTGAATGTGCGAGTCCAGTGATCCTGAACTCTGCATCCACTGAGCCATGAGAAACAATTGAATCGGCCGCCTGCGTAAGGCCGCCTGAGGAATGACTGGTTCCATTGAAACCATCATACCTAGCATTCTCAGATAGACTTGTGCTAGAATATAATGACTGTTGCAAACCAACTGGATGCACGAGAGGAGATTTTCCACTCTCTCCTGGGATGGATAAACATATCCTATCTCCAGATCGAAGAACATACCCAGGTAAACAAACTTCTGGGATGGAGTCAGCTCTGATTTCTGAAAGTTGATTATCCAGCCTAAAACTGTGAGAGTTTTCAAAACTATCTCCAGATTTGCTGTCAAACTTTCTGGGTTGTGTGCTTTCAGCAACCAGTCGTCTATGTAAGTGTGAACAGCTAATTTCTCCTGCGAGGTATGCCGTGATAGCAAGTACCACTCGAGTGAAGACCCTTGGAGCCGTCGAGATGCCGAATGGAAGAACCTTGAATTCCCATTGGCGTCCCTGAAAAGCAAATCTCAGGAACCGATGAAAACTCCTTGCAATTGGAATGTGGAAATAAGCATCCTTGAGATCTATTGATGCTGTCCACATCCCCTTCTCTAATCCCAACAACACCGATCTTATTGTTTCCATTTTGAAACTCGGTGTATCTATAAACTTGTTCAGAGGTTTGAGGTTGAGAATTGGTCTCCACCTCTGGTGTTCTTTGTCACAAGAAACACGATTGAATAGAAGCCCGGACAATCTTGCGCCGGTTGAATTGCTTCTTTTAGAATTAGAGATTCTCTCGCATATAGGTCTATTTGCGCTCCATCTAATCCTAGACATGGTGGTCTGATCGTCGGACAGATGTATATAAGTGTCTACGGCTTCGGGGGATGAAGCTACTGATATAGCTGACGATGGAATGATTGACTGATGGATGAATATAATTGTCTATTACCGGTGATAAGTGACAGATTGACTGCCAGACTTGAATATTCCAGGATGGTCGGTTCACTAATTAACAGACCGGCCGAGGTATTGACGGACTGACTGACGGGCCGACTGACTAAATTATTGACTTCCACTGACTGACTGCACAATTGTCTTCATGGACTAACATGCAGCTTCTCAGATTAGGCTATGCTTTAACTTTTAATATCATAACAAGTTGACAACACTAAGTTTTTATATCATATATCTTTCTTCTTCATCTAAATTTAACAACAGCATACAGACAGTATTCTCGTGGGCATCACCCACCAACGATCTCCTCAATCAATATAAAACCTTGGTTTTTATACAAGTTTCCACAATGGTCACAAGAATTATTAAATATAGATTATGCAAGTGACAGGTGACATTTGACAACAGTTTTTAAAAATTTTCTTTCATACAATCCGTCAATGTACACATACACGCCTACTATCAATTTAAACCAGAACATTATTAGATGTCTTTTGTTATACTATTTCGGCATGCATCAACTGGCTCAGACCATTCAAGACTTGCTGACTGTTGTCATTCATGCGTAACTTGAGTGTGACACATAGTGTTTTATCCAGGATTTATACTTCTTGGCTGCCTGTGACACCAGGATTAGATGGGCGTGGCTTACAGATTCCCTCCTAAATGTTTTTATTTTCCATGCATATTAAAATCTCTCCTGACATAATTCTATCTCCTTTTCTATGCACAACCGCTTGTCTGGATCTCTTGGAATTTGAGTCCAGACCGGCACCAGATGTAACGGCGGACCTTTTATCCATTCTGGACTGTATCCGCGCGAAAGCCATTGCAAGACTAAGCGGTCCTGAATTAACCTCTCCCACTCCTGAATGTGGCAAGTCAAACGACCTCCCACTGGTGCACCTAGGGTTGATGGGGTGCCCATAAATTTTAGAAATGGGAGTGTCTCGGGTACAAGTGACAACACCCGAGTGGTACCTGTGGTAACCGGAAAAACTTTTAGCCCATCAGGCCCGGTTACCACGTGCCGCTCCTCACGGGCTGCTGTCCGCGCTTGGGGCGCTGGCTGACGGACAACAGCATGCTGCTGCTGGCACGGCTGACGCGTTCTCTGAACCCGGCCGGCCTGCTGGCCTCTGACAATGCCAGCACCGTCACGAGCATACTGCTGTCGAGCAGCCGAGGGCTGAACACGCACGTGTTCTCTGCGCAGCACTTCAAACTGTGTGTGCAGCGCCCTCTGGTTGTTCACTAAAGTCACTGTCTCTTGGAGGTGCCGACAACCTTCACCTCCAAAAAGACCAGGGCCCGCCATCGGCGCTTGCAACAAGAGCGACTTGAGCTCCTGAGACGGGCACAAATTGTCCAAAGCAAAAGTGCGCCTCGTTCTCAGTGACTTTGTGACTGACCTAGTCAGACAGTCCAACGCCAGGTTGATGCCATCCTGGATGGCTCGCTGGACTGTCACAGGGCTCGGTTGTTGCTGCACCGAGGCTGCTACTACCCCAGATAGCAGCTGAGAGACATGAGACAGCGCACTAATCGCCGCTCGTGAGCTCTCCTCGGTGTCGCGCAAAGCGGCATTAGCCGAGCGCATAGCACCCATACACAATGCTCCCGGGAACCCGGCCGCGTATATTCCTCCAGAGCGACGCGGTCATCCACGCTCGGTCTGGGCGCTAGGCCATATCAAGCATACTGACTAGCAGTAACCCGACATCGTCTAGCAACCTCGCGGGGGGGGGGGGGGGGGGCCTTCGCGAGGCGACCTTTCGGTCGACTCCGCTGCCGCCGAGAACATATCTAAGATATGTTCAGCATACGGCAGTCGTGCTGGCCAACGGCTTTGCCTGTAACCATGCCCGAGGGTTACCTGCGGCCGTCTCGTCCACGGAGAGCTCTGGTCTGACAGCGAGGAGCCATGCACAAACTTCTGACCAGTTCATCCGTGGCTACCTGCGAATTGCCGATGAGCAGCGGGCCCTCGTCATCTTCAATGGCATTCGCAGGTAAGGCCGAGGAGATGGCTATAGATGAACCTGGCTGCCCAGGGAATGTATACGGGCCCACTAGGGCTGGCATAACATTCTCCATAGGTTGACCAGGCACTAAACGAAATCAAGGATTTCTTTTTTCACGAGAGAGTTGATACTTACCTCCCTAATACTTTTGATATTGCTAAATATTGGCTTTCACTCAATAAACACTCAGATTAAAACAGTTAGGTGCCGCTACTGGGCAGGGAGTCAGTCCGTAGTCTGGCGGATGCCAGCCCCACCACCGCGCATGCGCAGACTAGCACTTCCTCTGACTAATTTATTGGCTGATACACATGCAACTACAAAGAGCCTGAAGACCGAGCCTCTGTGGGGTGGAGAGGCCGGGTCCGTATCTAGGGAGGTAAGTATCAACTCTCTCGTTTATTTCACATCAAGAGTATACTTACCACCCTAATACTTTTGATATTGCCAGAATTCGACAGTGAATTCGGCGGGAGGGAGGCGAGGTCAAAAGACCAGCTCATCCCTATACGCTTTTCTGCGTTTAAGGCACTTAAACTTCTGAAACTGTATGAAAAAACAGTCAGGATTTGACTAACCATCGGATAACACCCCCGATGTATGAGAGATGACCGAATGTCATATGCGCTCCCCCCCCTCCTTCCTGGGAGGAAGAGTCGAATGACCTCAATGTCCTATACGCTCTCTACGTACAAGTGCCATGTACTACAGGACAGAGACGAAAAAACTCCATTTTCGTATACTCTCAACAATGAACCACATAAATACACAAAACCATCATCATATTAATAACGGGTAACGTGACAAGACAATCAACAATGGACAACACATACACAAGACTGACCTTGTTGAAATGGCTGCTGACATCCTCTTCCCATTGGTGAAGAACGATGCAGTCCCAAATTAGTGGTTGTTTCCATAAATTAATTGTGAAATATATAAGCAATGAGGAAACCCCATCAAAAATATATGCCTAGTTATTTTTTCAAAATCGACAAGGCGAGAGGATTAGAGGTGTCACGGAGATAATGGTCTGTAAAACTTGACTCACAGTGCCACTGAGCCACCGACATAATATCATCCACAGGGACCCCATTAAATAGGGCAGTGGATGTCACTACGCCGCGGACACTGTGAGCCTTGGCCACGTCAACCTGCTTCCCGGTGGCGGATTTATGGCAAAACTGAATGCATTCTACAATCCACCTGGAAATGGTGTCCTTAGAAGCCCTGCCATGGGGTTCAATATATGACAACCATAACGCCGACTGGTCGGTGCGCCACTCCGCCGTACGTTGTTTGTACCGGCGAAGCGCCCGGACAGGACACCATGCTTTAGAACTAGGATCATATCTAGTTAAAGCAGGTAAAACAATAGGTTGACCTGGATATTTCAACGACTGATTTTTAGCCAAGAAACTAATCCTAGGTAGCAGCTTAAGGCCTTCCCCTGAAACCACAAAACGGTCATCCTCGGCTGATAAGGCATGAATTTCACTCCTACGCCTAGCCGAGGCCGCAGCAATTAAAAACACAGTCTTCAGTGTTAATAGTTTCATAGAAATGGAACTAAGTGGTTCAAATGGCTTATCACCTAGTACTTGAAGCACTAGCGATAAACTCCAAGACGGAATCACAGGTGGATTCCTTGGTCTTAGATTGCCCATGCCTTTAATTAATACATTTAATGTATTTACTTCATCACTTCCCCTCTTAGCCAAGCAAGGAATAACAGACATTAAAGCTGACTTATAACCAGCAATAGAGTTAGGCTTGAGGCTATAGGCATCATAGAGGTGACAGAGGAAATCAGCTACTACCTGAATAGATGAATCCATTGGATCAATACATCTTTTTGAGCACCATTCTGCAAATCTGTTGATTTTATAATTATATGCTCTGGAGGTTGACCCCCTCCTGGCTTTGGCCATAAACATGGCTGCTTGCTCAGAAAAGCCCTCCTTAATTCTAGATTCCTTGACAACATCCACGCAGTCAATCTGAACATTGACGGATTGTTGTGAAGGGCCTTGCCCTGGAAGATAATATCGTCCATCAGAGGCAGAGGAACCGGATTGCAGACCAGAAGGTCCAGCAGATCCGTATACCATGATCGGCTTGGCCAATCCGGGGCGATCAGAAGCACTTGGCATTCCTCTTGTCTGATTTTCTGAAGAATTTTTGGAATCAGGATTGCTGGAGGGAATGCGTATGCATACATTCTCCCCCAGCTGATAGCTAACGCATCTGTTGCGAAAGCGCTTGGATCCGGAATCGGAGAGACGTACGTCGTCATCTTCGCATTCTTCTTCATTGCGAACAAATCGATGTTGGGTTTCCCCCAATGGTCGAACAGACGATCCGCCACACATTGATTTAGTTGCCATTCCGTGGGTAAAACACTCATCCTTCGGCTCAATGAGTCTGCTAGCAGGTTTAACCTTCCCGGAATATGAACTGCTTTCAAGGTAATCTGGTGATCCAGACACCAACAAAGCAGTCTCCATGTCATCATACAGAGACTGGGCGACTTCGTTCCGCCCTGGCGGTTTATGTAAGTCACAACTGTTGAGTTGTCTGAACGAATAAGAACAATCTTGCCCTGAACTTTCTGTAAGAAATGTTCCAGGCCCAGGACTACTGCTCTTAGCTCCAGTAGATTTATATGTTCCTTTGACTGTTCCAGATTCCAAAGCCCTGATATCGTGGATTCTTCCAGGCAAGCTCCCCAGCCCTCCATCGATGCATCTGTATACACAGTCACCTGAGGGTGGGGAGGGGTCAGCATAACCCCCACCAAGAGATTCTCTGTGTCCAACCACCATTGCAGGTGATGAATCAGAGGCGCCAACACTGACACATTCGAGTCCAGCGAACCTGTACTCTGGGTCCATTGTGTCATGAGAAATAACTGGATCGGCCGCCTGCGTAAGGCGGCCTGAGGAATGACTGGTTCCAATGAAACCATCAACCCCAGCATTCTCAAGTAAACCCGTGCCAGGACATGACGACTGTCGCACACTGACTGAATTAATGAGATGAGTTTCTGAACTCTCTCCTGAGTAGGATAAACATATCCTGTCTCTAGATCGAAGAACATCCCCAGGTAAACAAACTTCTGGGATGGAGTCAGCTCTGATTTTGGGAAATTGATCATCCAGCCTAAGTCTGTGAGAGTTTTCAAAACAATCTCCAGACTGGCCGATAAACTTTCCCTGGTGTGTGCTTTCAACAGCCAGTCGTCTATGTACGTGTGGACTGCTATGCTTCTCCTGCGGAGGTATGCGGTGATCGCAAGAACCACACGGGTGAAAACCAGAGGAGCCGTGGAAATTCCGAAGGGTAGCACCCTGAATTCCCACTGTCTGCCCTGGAATGCAAATCTCAGGAAGCGACGGAAACTCCTGTGTATGGGGATGTGGAAATAAGCGTCCTTCAAATCTATCGACGCTGTCCACATTCCCCTCTCTAACCCCGCCAACACCGAGCGCACAGTCTCCATCTTGAAACTGGGCGTCTCTATGAACTTGTTCAATGGCTTGAGGTTGAGAATTGGTCTCCACCCTCCGGTGTTCTTTGTTACTAAGAACAGGGTTGAATAGAAGCCCGGACACCTCTGTGCCGGCTGAATAGCTCCTTTTTGTATGAGGGAATTTATTTCCTCCTCGATACACAACCTTTGATCTGGATCTCTCAGATTTGGAGTCCAGATCGGCACTAGAGACAGTCGCGATGGCGGGCCTGTCATCCAATCGGGATGATACCCGACTGAAAGCCATCGCAAGACTAAACGGTCCTGAGTTAACCGTTCCCACTCTTGCATGTGGTCGGCTAGCCAGCCTCCCACCGGTCCACCTAGGGATAGAGGTGGACATAAGGAGTGCAAGAGCGGCACTGTCTCCTTTGCCAGAAACACCGGCGTGGTTCTCACCGCGGTAACCGTCCCATCAGGAACGATTACCCCGCCCAGATCCTCGCGCGCCACGACCGGCACCGCGCGCACCTCGGTGCGCGGGCGGCTGCCTGGCTGACTGCGCCTGAGGAGCCTGCGCCCCCCCCACGCTGCTGGCCGAATCGCACGCGGCCGAGGCCGACGCTGCGATGGTGGTTGGCCTCTGACCTGGCCACTACCACCTCGAGCCTGCAGGGGACGATACGCAGGGGGTGCGGCGCGAACGTTGGCACGACGAAGCACCTCAAACTGCTCGCGCAGCGCCCTCTGGTTATTAACCAGAGTAACCGTCTCCTGGAGGTGCCTACATCCCTCACCTCCAAAGAGACCAGGACCTGTCATAGGCGTACGTAGTAGCCTATTGTAGAGGTCCTGGGACGGGCACAGATTATCCAAGGCAAAAGTGCGCCTTGCCCGGACACTCCTGGTCACCGCCCGCGTCATACAGTCCAGAGCCAGGTTGATACCATCCTGGATGGCTCGCTGGACTGTGACCGGACTTGGCTGGCGCGATGCGGATGCTGTTACTACCCCTTGTAACAGCTGGGAGACGTGGGACAGAGCGGCAATCGAAGCCCTCCCACTCTCCTCCGCATCACGCAACGCGGTATTTGCTGAACGCAACGCGTTCGAACACAAGACTCCCGTGTCAGAACGGGAGCCTGGCCGCGCATCCTCACCCAAAGCCGCGCGGTCATCCACGCTCGGCTTAGGTACCACA
The DNA here is from genome assembly GCA_034401795.1 of Chaetoderma sp. LZ-2023a. Taxonomy (NCBI): domain Eukaryota; kingdom Metazoa; phylum Mollusca; class Caudofoveata; order Chaetodermatida; family Chaetodermatidae; genus Chaetoderma; species Chaetoderma sp. LZ-2023a. Next base: position 124,585,176 of record CM067373.1, on the reverse strand, counting down.
CCGTACCGCTGGTAGTCCAGGGGCACGATGCGGCAATGCCTGGCCACCTCGCGCGGGGCCTTAGCGAGACGTCCACTCGACTTAATGGACGTCTCCGCCGCCTCGAACATGTCAACGACATGCTCTGCCAGCGGCAGAGAAGGCATAGCGTTAGCAGTAGGCTTACCAGCTAACCACGGCCTGTGATCACGCTGGCTAGCCGACTGCTCCACGGGCAGATCTGGTCTAACACTCACCAACCACTGGCAAGCGTCAGACCAATCCTCCTCCGTGGCTAGCTGCGAGCGCTCTACAAGACGGGGGCCTTCGTCTTCCTCCTGAGCGCAAGCAACAGAGCTTGACGGCGGATACGCTGATATCCCTGGCACGCCAGGGAGAGCATGCAGGCCTGACAATACCGGCATGCTAATCTCACTGGCTTGACCAGGAGCAGGCGCCGTGGTAGAGCGCGGGGCATATACCGCCCCACCACGGCCCCGGCCAGCACCAGCGACACTCTCGGCAAGCCGAGGTATGCGGTAACGCTGGCCTTCAGCGCCCAGGGCCACAGTCTGAACCGTGGATTCTACCCCTGGGAGAGTAGAACCGTGGAATAAGGCGCCTGTATTCCCCGCGAGGGGTGCACAGACGTCATAATCCATGGCCACGTCCTCAGACGGCGACCCCAACAGGTAATCCTCATCCTCCTGGCCAGACAGATTAGACTCCGGGTCAGCAAAGAGAGCTAACCCGGACTGGCCAGGGAAGGTGCCATACGAGGTACTGGCACCCGCGGTGTGCGGATACCCCTGGACTGATAAGCAGCCCGCGGGTTCCAGCGACAACCGTCCACGGTCCCTATTGGGCGCGGCAATAAGCCTGCTGCCAGGGTCGTGGAACGCCCCCTCTAATGGGGCCACCTCTGAATCTTCAAACAACGGAAGCGTACTAAGGAACGGTGATTCAGAGGTGGGGATTACCTGCTCCGAAGCAGATGATGAGGCCAACAAAGGATTTGGTCCAGGAAGCATGCCACGAAGCAACTCTGGAACCAAATCCTTTATTGTCCTCCTCATCTCTCCCAACATCTCGGTCCGGAAGGCCTCCATGTCCACCGCGGACGAGGCCATCCTCTTACCCTTCTTACTTACAACCTCTTTTTTCAGCTTCTTCTTCTCCTCCTCCACCACCTTGTCCTTCGCCTGCAAGCACAAGAATTCGGACATTAGCTCGCCCCCCCAGTGCTTACGTATCTCGCAATTAAGCAAGGGACCACAGGGCCTACACTGAAAACAGAGATGAGGACCAAACTTGTCCCTCAAAAATCGTCCACAGGACGCACAACCAGGTCTCTGAAAAAGGCCAAAGGACGAGGAGTATGAGCAATCTAGTTAAGCTTAGAAACTCACCAACTCAAGAGAAGGAAATGATCATAAAGATCATAATTTATCAGAAAACCAGCTTCGGACAACTTTAATTGTTAATAAAGAGCAAGGCTGATTATGACGTCATTAATCCTATGACAGGAAAAAATCGATCCCCAACAAACATCCCAGTGCAAGGACGAATTGTATCTCTAACCAGAACATGTGCAGAATGGACATTTCGACTACACAACCATCAGATATATACTGATAACAATGGCAAATACTGTTAATTATCTCCCTTTCTCTAAATAATTAACATCACCTCATATCAATAATTAGATACCTGACACCTTGTCTAGACAAACCATCCAACCTGATGAACTGGAGCACTCCACCAACTGAACGCCTCTTAACTCTCTCCACCTCTAGGGGAAGGAATTGGATCAAGAGGGCAAAGTGAGAAGACCTTTATAATAGGCCTCCAACTCACTGGACATAGAATTTTTGGTTAGATAACCTAACAGTATTAGTAGGAAATGGAACCATGGTGGAGACACAAACCCTCTGCTGATGTGATGTCCATTATATTTCTTCACACAGACCTGTGGACATAAACACAAAGAGAGATTAGTCTTATATAGCACCTAGTTGAAATAAACCAACTAAACAAGGCGCTTATCACGTTTAGCGCGAGTCCCGGAAACACATTACAACGGGACAAAAATCGCTAATTTTACTAGAAGTCACCTGATTTAAAGGTCCTGGGCCCTCCTCTGGCGAAGTCACTCTTCCTGCCATCTTTATCAGGGATAAACACTTCTTAACTTTCACAAAAACACTTAGAATTGAGCCACGAAAAGCACTAGCACAAAAGCATGTGTAGACTCTCTGCCAATAAATTAGCAAAGAGGAAGTGCTAGTCTGCGCATGCGCGGTGGTGGGGCTGGCATCCGCCAGACTACGCTCTGACTCCCTGCCCAGTAGGGGCACCTAACTGTTTTAATCTGAGTGTTTATTGAGTGAAAGCCAATATTTAGCAATATCAAAAGTATTAGGGAGGTAAGTATACTCTTGATGTGAAACAAGGTCGCGCTTGTGTGTGGGGAATCATGCACACCAGTGCAGCCCGGAACGTCCGTATGAGATTCCACGCTTAAGCGTGGAATCTTATACGGGTGGCCGTCTGCTCCAAACCGACCCACAGGCTAAATCATGAAACCTGCTCCCGAGGGAACAGTGCCATAGGTGCGAGCGACCGCGCTCCCCATGAGAGGAGTGTAGACGCTCGCATCCATGTCTTCATGCTCATCCTGTGGACCGAGCAGGTAGTCTTCATCATCTTCCTGGTCAGGAAAGTTAGACTCTGGATTAGTAAGGAAAACTAAACCAGACTGACCAGGAGAATGCTCGAAAGCAGATGATGAGGTTACTCCACGAGTGATCGTGGTCAGGCCCGCTGGTTGGGTCCCGCCTGATGCTGCTCGCGCCGCTGGAACACCAGCCGATGTGAACATCAAGTCTGGGTCAAAGACGGCCGCCCCTGGATCACTAAACACTTTGTCCGAGCTAGTAGTGCATGATCCAGGATCGGGGGCTACTTGCACTGAGGTCGATGTGCAGGAGGTTGAAACACCTGTGCCCGGAAACATGCCGCGAAGCATGTCAGGCATCAGATCTTTCAAAGTCCTGTGCATCTCACTCACCAACTCAACCTTGAAGGCCTCGAGCTCACCCTTCTCAGAGGCCTTCTTTTAACCCTCCTTCTTAGTCTTCTTGCCCTCCTCAGCCATCAGCTTAGCCTGTAAAGCGAAGAATTCAGAGGTTAGATCCCCCACCCCCCCACTCTTTACAAATGACACATTTGTTAGACAGCCTACAAACTGAACAAAGATGGCAAGGGTGGGGGAAAAATCTAGCCTTCATAGGCTTAAAGATGGACATGACTTCTGAAAGGGAAGGGATACGAAGACAATGAGTATTATAATTTGCAAAACCTTGTTATTTGACTATTAGTACAAACACGAACAAACTCGAGAGAAGACACCCACTTTTATTACAGACAACGCTGATGGGACAGCTGACTTCTCTAGTTAATAATAACCAATCACAACCAGGGTACCAAATTAAGAAAGAGAGAGAAAGGAGTAATGACTAACTAGATATCTCTCCACCTTCATAATAAAGGGTGATAAAACATCACGGACTTTCTCTAAACTAAGATTATGACATCAAGAAAAGAGAAAAAACTCTGGTTGATTATGACATCAAGCCTCAATACAACAGCTCCTTCAAGGAGAGGGGACATCAGAAATGAATGCAAGAAAAAATCTAGCGACTAAAGACATTCATTACTCCTGAATAATATAATATTAAATATAAATATTCGAGAACCCATGCACATACAAGAGAGAATACAGTGCAATAGCAAATGGCAGCAGAAATTTGTGAATATTTTCAAATAATTATATGCCATAACTAATAAACTCCCTTAGCCTGAGCCCAGGCAAACCATCCTCTTGTGCAGGAGAACACGTTCATCCATCCGCCGAGACTCCTCTTCCAGAACAACTGATGAGGGGGATGGGACAAAAGGAAGGAGATATTTCTTTTATTAATTTAATATATCTCCAACCCGTAGACATATCACAATGATAAGTAAAAAAAGAGACGTGAACAACCTTCGAGAGAAGAACAGGAACCCTTACACATACATAAGTCGAACCTGTGAACACAAAGCACAAGAGATTAATAGCCCTAAGCGCTGGGAAAAATTTAACAAGGATTCCCAGCGCCTGAAAACGCAGTACCGCCGAAACGGCCGCGACGAAAACCGGTATCAAATAAAAGTTACAAGTCTTAGATAAATATATGGAACAATATCACCTTAGTAGATGAAGAGGAGGACTCCTCTAACACTTTTGCATCAGCCATGATGGAACAAGATGATAAAATATAGTGAAAATTCTCAATAGAGAGCCTGTAAAGTTTTCCACAAGTTGATTTCAGCCAATATATTAGAAAACGGAAGTACCAGTATGCGCATGCGCAGTGGGTGGGGTCTGTCATGTGCATGACTGTGTATATCCACCTGCCCATTAGGGGCACCTAACTTTTTATAATTCTGAATATTATTGAATTTAGAGCCGATATACTAGTATATCAAGAGTGTTAGGGAGGTAAGTATGTTCTCATGATGTGAAAAGTGGCATTCTTCAAAGGTGGTCCAGTAATGAACAATACGCTTATTTAGTATTTATGAATCAAAATATTTACTGTATATAAATAACAATAAAATATGCTTTACCTTAGAACAAATAAAACAGAGGCAGGCTAAGTGACATAATTCAACTATTTAACTCTTACACTACTAAGCTCAAAATGTTACTACGCCCTATAAGTTCATTAAAAGAAAAGGTGGCAGACATTTTGGAAACAATCCTGCTGAAGGATGTTGCTGTCTTAGATAGTAATGGCACCAGTGCTTCCAAATTAAACACCAGTTAGAAGAAACCGAGTGAAATTTTGGAGTTCAAAATTTCAGTGATCTAGGAGTTAAACTACTTCATTCTATCTAAGGTTCTGTAAACTTCAGAACATAATAGGATCGTGGTAAAATTATGAATATTTTAATTACGTGATACAAAATCAAATGTAAGTTTTTATGAGATGATTTATGGCAGCTAATTAGGCAATATATTATATGAATCAAAATGCACAATCACTGCTTCTTTTGGCAAAGCACAAGTGATTCGTGGTTGGGGTGGAGATCATAACAAAACACAACTTTCCATTAGGTAAGAATAACATTATAAGCAAAATAAATTCTCTCTTACCGCTGGCTTCAGTCTTTCAAGTGCATTGCCAATATTATCTGAAAACAAGAAAATGTTTATAATATGTATATACAAGTCATAATTGGGATAGTCACCTCATCGCAAATTGTTGAATTGTACTGAGAGATCATAGTCATTGAGATTCCATATCATTCGCTTTCAGATGCATTTCTTTCTTTTTCTCACAATAAATTACTTCCAAATATCCTATTAACCCTTTCACCATGGAATTCCCGATATCTTATTTTCAGTGGAGCCATACAGGAAAACTGTTATATGTTTTGAAATTAATTTGACTGGAAGCTGTTGCTTCTAGGACAAATAGGGCGCAATAAGCTATTGCCTGCTGACTTAAATTAATTAAACCTTTAACAGCCACGCCGGCCAAAGATACCTCTGTAGTGGTCTTGAGGAGGCAATTGGAGGCCATGAAAATACTATTTTCGATAATTTACCACTAAAATGCCTGGATCGATAACTGAGACAGTCATTCCAGTGATAAATTTTCAAAATTCTTCTTCTCTTGGCCTGTAAATCGACATTCAACAAGCAAATGTTTAGATTTTCTTGCCCTATCCTAACCATTAAAGGGTTCCCTACATGTTCTGCTTCATCTTTTTCCTCATACAAGTGATGTTAACCCTTTAATGGTCAGATTTGGTAAAAATAAATTTAATATCTGCCGATTGAATGTCCATTTACAGGTCAAGAGAATAGAATTTTTGAAAGTTTATCACAGGAATGACTGGCTCGGTTATCAAGCCAGTTATTCCAGTGGTAAATTCTAAAAAATTCTATTCTCTTGGCCTGTAAATGGACATTCCACAAGACCATAACAGAGGCCGGTTTTGGCCGGCATGACCATTAAAGGGTTAAGATTGGAGAATTGAATTCATTCTATCATATATGTACCGCTTAGTGAGTCTTGGCTTATAGAGGTTTGTTTTAGGCAGGTCTTACTGTAATTAGAATTTGACATATCTTAGTTTTCGTAAAACAACATACCATCAGGAAGGTAAGCTGTCGCATCAAACCACTGAAACAACATGCCGAGAAGACGGCCTAGGATCTCCTGAAATTATACAGAAACATTAATATTTCAGGATTAAGATATGCAGCTAAATATGACCAGAAATGTGGCTGCAATGCAGCATCTCATCTATTTGATTTAATTCTGTATGTGTAACATTAACCATTTAATGGTCATACCGGCCAAAACCGGCCTCTGTAGTGGTTTTGTGGAATGTCCATTTATAGGCCAAGAGAATACAATTTTTGAAAATTTACCACTGGAATGACTGGCTCGATAACCGAGCCAGTCGTTCCAGTGAAAATTTTTCAAAAATTGTATTCTCTTGGCATGTAAATGGACATTTCAAAGGGCAAATGTTAAAATTTTTCTTAACCAAATTGGACCATTATAGGGTTAATACAGGTCTTAGTAATATATGAATTCTTTTTTACCAAGGGAATGGTAGTATTGATATGGATGCATTAACAATGCACAGGGCAACCTCCCGTCTCTTTGTTGAAACTGACTTTAGTAGAACTTGAGTTATTGTCTGGAAACACAACACAATGCTCTTAACTGGGTCATATTGAGTTACCATGACAATGACTTTTGGCCATATGTCCGTAAAAGCACTGGTTATCGTACACCCAAGGGTAACACCCAAACCAAGTTTAGTGAAGATCTCTTCATTAGCACCCAACCACACACAGAAAACGCAAATATATTTATAGAAGGGGAGGGGGAAAGGGCACAATAAGTCAAATTAAACGAAATCACAGAGTTCTTTTTTCACGAGAGTTGATACTTACCACCCTGATACTTCATATTTCTTAAATATCGACCTAGCTTCAATAATACTCAGAATTAAAAAGAAACTGCCCCCACTGGGCAGGTTACACAACTGACAGTCAAGCGGATGTGCAGCCCAAACTCACACATGTGCGGGCTGACTCATTCTATTCCAAAATATTGGCTGACCTAATTGCAACATAAAACGCCGATAGACCGAGCCTCTGTGGGGCGGAGAGGCCGGGATCGTATATGGGTGGTAAGTATCAACTCTCTCGTGAAAAAAGAAATCCGTGATTTCGTTTATTTCACATCAAGAATATACTTACCACCCTGATACTTTATGATATAGCCAGAATTCGTAAGAGAATTCGGCGGGAGGGAGGCGAAGGTCTTTTGGAGCACAACAAACATCTGAAATTGCGTATGTAAACGCAATCAAGAAATGATTTGGACATCGGATAACACAACCGATGTTGAGAGTAATGACAGTTTCACATCCGCTCCCCACCCCCTCTTTTAAAGAGGGAGTGATGACGTCAATGCTCTCTATGTACTCGTGCTAAAGTACTATAAGACATCGGACGAAAGCTTCATTTCGTATACTCTCAGATGGAACCACAAAGAACACAAAACCACCACCATTTTAGTAAGTAATATAAAACGTGACAAAACATAACCATCACCAAATATAGGACTAACATATTTTGACGAGATTCCCGTTGATCACCGCTGGTGATGATAGATACATCACGGAAAAGCGGGGATTCCCCCACTAAATTTCACTGTGTGTGAGTCAATGGCCTTATGTACAATATTTACAAATATATACAGATTTAACGTTTATGTAAAATCAATAAGGCAAGTGGATTAGACGTGTAGGTACTGATCTGTAAAACTAGACTCACAGTGCCATTGTGCTACTGACATAATGTCATCCACCGGCACTCCGTTAAACAGAGCCATGGATGTCACTACGCCACGGACACTGTGAGCCTTGGCCATGTCAACTTGTTTACCTGTGGCAGCTTTGTGGCAATGCTGGATGCATTCCACAATCCACCTAAAATGGTATCTTTAGAAGCTCTCCCATGGGGTTCAATGTAAGATAGCCATAAAGTACTAGGGTCCGTTCGCCATTCCTGTGTACGTTGTTTGTAACAAGTTAATGCACGGACTGGACACCAAGCCTTTGAATTAGGATCAAACCTAGACAAAGCAGGTAAAACTATAGGCTGACCAGGATATGTTAAAGACTGGTTCTTCGCCACAAAGTTAACTCTAGGTAGACGCCTAAGGCCTTCCCCTCTCACCACAAAACGGTCTGGTTCTGCTGACAAAGCATGTATTTCACTTCTTCGTCTGGCTGAAGCTGCAGCAATCAGAAAAACTGTTTTAAGCGTCAACATTTTCATGGAAGGGGTTTATCCGCTAATACTAACGATAAACTCCAAGATGGAATCACTGGAGGATTCCTTGGTCTTAGATTACCCATGACTAAAGATTAAAGAATTTAGATTACATACTTCATCACCCTATTAGCCAAGCAAGGGATAACTGACATTAAAGCTGACTTGTAGCCAGCAATAGTTAGGCTTGAGGCTATAGACATCAAAAAGATGACAGAGGAAATCGGCTACTACCTGAATAGATGCTTCCATTGGATTAATACATCTTTTTGAGCACCATTCAGCAAATCTGTTGATTTTATAATTATATGCTCTGGAGGTTGAGGTTATGGCTTTTGCCAGGAACATGGCTGCTTGCTCAGAAAAACCCTCCTTAACTGCTGATTCCTTGACAACATCCACGCAGTCAATTGGAACATTGACGAGTTGTTGTGCAAGGCCTTGCCCTGGAAGATTGTGTTGTCCATCAGAGGAAGAGGAACAGGATTGCAGACCAGAAGGTCCAGCAGATCCATATACCATGATCGGCGTGGTCAACAATTTGGGGCGATCAGAAGCACTTGGCATTCCTGCTGCCTGATTTTCTGGAAAACTTTTGGAATCAGGATTGCTGGCGGGAATGCATATGCATACATTCCCTCCCAGCTGATAGCTAACGCATCTATTGCGATAGCGCTCGGATCTGGAATCGGAGAGACGTACGTCGTCATCTTCGCATTCTTGTTCGTTGCGAATAAATCTATGTTGCCCCAGTGGTTGAACAAGCGATCCGCCACACATTGATTTAGTTGCCATTCCATGGGAAGAATGCTCATTCTTCGGCTCAATGAGTCTGCTAATAGATTTAGCCATCCCGGAATATGAACTGCTTTCAGGGAAATCACATGATCTAGGCACAAGCAAAGCAGTTTCCATGTCATCATACAGAGACTGGGCGAACCAGAACACTCTTGCCCTTGCCATTCTCTAGGAAGTGTTCCATGGCTAAGACTACTGCTCACATTTCTAGCAGATTTTCTTTTGACTGATCCAGATTCCAAAGCCCTGATACTTTGTTCTCTTCGAGGCAAGCTCCCCATCCCTCCATTGATGCATCTGTGTACATTGTTAACTGTCACCCCCGCCAGGAGATTTTCTCTCTTCATCCACCATTGAAGGTGGTGAATAAGAGGTTCCAACACTGACACCTTTGAGTCCAGGAAACCCGTACTCTGGGTCTACTGTGTCATGAGAAATAACTGGATCGGCCGCCGGCATAAGGCTGCCTGAGGAATGACTGGTTCCAAAGAAACCATCAACCCCAACATTCTCAAGTAGACGTGTAGCAGGACATGGTGACTGTTGCACACTGACTGTATGACTGAGATGAGTATTTCTATTCTCTCTTGAGATGGGTAAACATACCCTACCTCTAGATCGAAAACACCATACCCAGGTAAACAAACTTCTGGGATGGAGTCAGCTCTGACTTTTGAAAGTTGATTATCCAGCCTAGATCTGTAAGTTTCCAAAACAATCTCCAGATTTGCTGATAGACTTTTTTGAGTGTGTGCTTTTAACAGCCAGTTGTCTATGTATGTGTGGATTGCTATGTGTCTCCTGTGGAGGTATGACGTCATAACTTGGCCCAGTCGAGTGAAGACCCAAGGAGCCGTCGATATACCAAATGGGAGAACCCTGAATTCCCATTAGCGGCCCTGAAATGCAAATCTCAGGAACTGACGAAAGCGCTTCGCAATGGGAATGTGAAAATAGGCATCTTTTAGATCTATTGATGCTGTCCACATTCCCTTCCTCAATCCTGCTAACACCGTTCTTACAGTTTCCATTTTGAAACTTGGTGTGAGGATAAACCTGTTGAGAGGTTTGAGGTTGAGAATTGGTCTCCACCCTTCAGTGCTTTTTGTCACTAGGAACACGGTTGAATAATAACCCACACATTTTTGTGCGGGTTGAATAGCGTGTTTTAGTATGAGGGATTGATTTTCTTCCTCTATACACAACCGTTGATCTGGTTCTCTTGGATTTTGAGTCCAGATCGGAACCAGAGACAGGCGCGATGGCTGATATGAAATCCAGTCGGGATGGTAACCGACTGAAAGCCATCACAAGACTGAGCGGTCCTGAGTAATCTGCTCCCACTCATGCATGTGGAAGGCCAGATGGCCTCCCACGAGTGCACCTAAGGATTGAGGTGGACCCGAGAAGTGCAAGAGAAGCCCTGTCTCTGGTAGTTGTCCTAGCAGCACTGGTGTGGTCCTTGTGAGAGCCGACCCATCAGGTTCGGCTCCCACGACCAGAACCCCACGCTCCTCTACCAGCGCCACGCGCACCTCGGGCTGTCTGGAGGAGCCTGAGCTCTCCCCTAGCTGGCTTACGCTGGCATTGCCGAGGCCGACGCTGTGTAAGTGGTTGGCCTCTGACAAGGCCACCACCACCTCTAGCCTGCTGAGGGTGGAAGACAGGGGGCACTGCTCGAACACGCTCTCTCCGGAGCACTTCAAACTGCTCTCGCAGCGCCCTCTGTTTTTCACCAGGTTTATGGTTGTTGGCGGCGCAGATATCCTTCACTTCCAAACAACCCTGGACCTGCCATCGGCGTCCGAAGAAGCCGATTGTACAGGTCCTGCGAGGGGCACAAATTGTCAAGGGCAAATGTGCGCCTCGCCCATAAACTCCTGGTTACGGATCTCGTCATGCAGTTCAGAGCCGGGTTAATGCTGTCCTGGATGGCTCTCTGGAATGAACGAGAAGTTTGGCGGGCCACGGATGCTGCTACTACCCCCTGTAGCAGCGGGGAAACGTGCGAGAGCCGAGATGGCCCCTCTCGTACTTTCCTCCGTGTCCTGCAGCGCGGAATTAGCATTGCGCAGGGCGCTTGCGCACAAGGGTCCCATGTTAGACTGGGACCCAGGCCACGTGTCTTCGCCCAAAGCCGCACGGTCATCCGTGCAAGGCTTTGGGACGTCGCCGTACTTCTGATACAGATCAGAACTTATACGGCAGCGTCATGCCACCTCGCTAAATGGACGTCTCTGCCGCAGCGAACATATCAACGATATGCTCCGCATACGGCAGAGATGGCATGGTGCTCGTCACCGGTTTCCCTCCCAACCACGGGCGCTGGTCCCGCTGGGAGGCCGCTGGATCCACCTGCAGCTCTGGCTTGATGTTACCCAGCCATTGGCAAGCATCAAGCCAGTCCGCCTTGGTGGCCACCTGTGAATGTTCGACGCGCCTAGGGCCTTCGTCGTCCTCAACCACATTCACTGGTGGGGTAATGGCAGGAGCTGAAGATACTCCTGGATAGCCAGGGAAGCCATACGGACCCGTAAGGGCCGGCATGGCTTGCGCCGTGGCAATTCCAGGAGCCGGATCTACGTTGTCATCGAGGCATACGGTATGGATGGCCATCGGCTCCTAGCCGGCCTAGGCATTGAGTCGTGAAACCTACTCCCGAAGAAGTAGTTCCATGGAAAAGGTTACCCATGGGCCCCCATCAGGGCCCATGGGTATCCATTTCCATGGCCATCAGCTCATCGGTCTTCTTCCTGCCCAGAAAGATTAGACGCCAAGCTTGAAAAGGGATCAAGCTCGGCCTGGGCAGGAGGGGTATCGCATGAGGCGCCGATACCCTTAGCCTTAGGCTGCTCTAGAGCACTCGATAACCGAGCGCCCGAGGCCATGGCTTTCGCTCCTGGGTCCATGGACGAGGCAAGCCTCAGCGCCGGACCAACGGGAGCCGTCTCTGGGTCTATAACGAAAACTGGTTTGCTAAGAGAACCAGACCCTGAGACGGGCACACTCTGTCCCGGAGCAAATGATGAAGACAAAAACGAACCTGACCCGGGAAACATGCTGCGAAGCAACTCCGGGACAAGATCCGTGATCGTCTTTTTCATTTCTCCCATCATTTCAAGACGGAAGGCCTCCATGTCTGCCTTCCTCTTCTTACCACACTCTTTTTCCAGACGCCTCTTCTCGTCTGCCACCCGGTCTTTCACCTGCTGATTTAAAAAATCAGTCATCACCTCCACCAGCCACGACTCACACACATGGCAATTTAGAAGGGGCCCGCACGTACTGCACCTAGTGCAGTCATGAGGGAAAAAGCAGGCCTTTATGAAACGGTGGCAGGAAGGGTATTTGGTCTCAATTACCCTCTGAAATGCCACAAAACGGAAACAATTAGCTTTTAGTTATGACGAACCAAAAAACCCATTGCAAAAGGCTAATAAGATCCATAAGGAAAACTTTGAACCTTCAAATGAAAAGATAAGCCAGGGCCATAGAAAAAACTATAGGCCTGACAAAAGGTGAACAAATCCTAAAACTTCTTATACTTCTTTAAGAAGACAAGGGACATTAGAATTTGAACTTGAATACTTGACAGGCAAATTTTTTAGACTTCACAGCTCAAAACAGATTCATTAGTAATTGAACTTTATAGAACACAATGATCCTATGCAAACCATCAAGAGAGATAAATAACTCAACACTCAGTTAAAAAATTTCTAAAATTTTTAGAAAATGACTGAAAATGATCCTCTCTCCTAAATAAAACCTCATAAGATGACTTCTGAGGACGAGTGAAGTCTGATGAACAACAACAGGAATACCTGATCCTGAGTCAAAAACCCTGTGGTGGGGGGAGAATGCGGAAAAAATACTTCTTATGGTAATAATTCCCTCAGCAAACTCATAATAAATTAGAAGGACCCAGAAACCAGGTATAAATATTATTTTAGAGTAAAGGATACACTTCAAATATCAGCTCATGTGTCTGAAAAACAAAGCACATCATGCGTTAGCTAATATATAGGCCTCCCCTTTTTTAAGAGCTAGCCTAATAAAGACGTATCCATGAGTTAGCTCGAATCCCGGACACACCATCCGAGTCAACACGCACATTTTTTATCAATAAATTTACTAAAGTACACCTGATGGCTTGGACCGGGGGCATCCTCCGGCGACTTGGCAGCGTCAGACATACTGATAATCAGTCAAAACAAGTTGCAAAACAACTCAAAGCTTCACAAAAATGGAAAGCAAAAGCAAGGCTAGAAAGTGTGTTGCAATGGCAGGTCAATATTTTAAGAAGAGAATGAGTCAGCCCCGCGCATGTGCGAGTTTGGGATGCACATCCGCTGGACTGTCAGTTGTGTAACCTGCCAAGTGGGGGCGGTTTCTTTTTAATTCTGAGTATTATTGAAGCTAGGTCGATATTTAGGAAATATCATAAAGTATCAGGGTGGTAAGTACACTCTTGATGTGAAAACACAATTACATATTAACAACAAGAATAAAACAAGTAGAGATTGCTTATCATTATCTTCCATCGGTTTTTCTTCATAGACATTTTAAGGTTTCTTTTAGGATCAAGTTCAAAGATGTAATGGGAGAAACAGCTAAGGTTAATGTAACAATACTTACAATAGGGACATCGTCACAGTTTTGACAAAGTTCCACCAACAGCCAGATTCCATATCGACTGAGCAGTTTCCTATCCTCTGCATCTTCTGCATCAAAGAAATCGTCTTCATCTATAAATCGCCGATGTTCCTCGCCCATCTCGACAAGCCGTTTTGACTCAATAGGCTGTGCCTCCTTTAACAAACTGAAGACGAGAGATTTTACATATGATAGCAGGTATCATTTAGGCTAAATCAAGTGATTATGTTAAACAAAAGACAGGATTATCATTCTGTTAACACACTAATGGACAAAAGATTGTGATTTCTACTTAGTAGATGTCCATTTACAGGCCAAGAGTCTATTTTTGAAACTTGCCTGAGTTATCAACCCAGTCATTCCATGTCTAGTGGTAAACTTTAACAAATAGCCTTTTATTAACTTGTAAATGGACACCCATCAAGACCACTGCACAGCCAGTCATTCCAGTGATAAAATTTCATATTCTCTGTGTCCTGCAAATGTACATTAAATAAGCAGATAATTAGATTTTTCAGAGGAGATACTATGTAGGTGAAAGAGTACATGCATGTGTGCGTGTGTTAACAATACATACATGTGTACATGTCTCCATGTGCTATAATCCACCGCCTTACCTGACAATCGCATCCATGAGGTACCTCTGCATGTCTGGAGGACAAGACCCCATATCAGGGATAGATGTATGGAAGACATGCGCTTGTCCCGTCAGACTTGAATGTCGGATCTCATGGCACGTTTTGCAGTATCTGATTGGACGATTGCCATTATAACTAGCACATTCGATAGAGAAACATGTGCAGACAGCAAGTCGACTTTCCGATGTACAATTCTGTTAAAAAAATTGTTAAGACTCACACTATAAGATAGGGTGCTCAGAATACCCATATAGTATTGATAAGACTGGCTGCCAATAGTGTCTGCCATATATCTAAACATTTCTTTAGAAAGCGGAGATTTAGAAAACCTACATGTAGCTATACGATCACACGCAATAATTATTCTAAAGAAAGTATGCATCTCTATTATGTCAGCTATTGAGGATGGAGGATGGTCCCAATAGAATTTAACCCTTTCACTAATGAGGTATACATGGAAAAGACAGCGCATGGCTTAAACTAAGACATACTGACAAACAACCACAAGTCACTGTATTTCAAACCCATTTCATTGCACCTGCTCAGTGGTCAGACTGAAATTTGGCTATAAGCTTAAGGAAAGTAGCACACAGCTTTCTCATTGGACACCAGCTCACACCTCCTACCATAAATATTTTTTCACACATATGCATGCATGCAGACACACACACACACACATGTATGCACACACACGCATGCACACACACACGCGCATGCACATATACACACTTCAGGATTTGTGGTTGTCTGGCTGATTGCAATAAGGTGCCTTGATATAAAACCATCGCTATTAATTTTCTGATTTTTTAAAAGCAGTTGGATTTAAAGTGAGTGCTGCTGTGAATCACAGCATTGGATAGACTAGAGATAAAATACAGAATAAAATATTAAAGTTCTACCTTATTTTCACATGTCATTGATGCATGTGCCATCGGCTGTAGAATATCCACCATATACTCTGCGTGGTCGCGTTTCAGCTCATCCACACAGTCGGTACAGATGTACAGCGGTGGAGGTTTGTCACCAGACTGAATTGCCAGGGCTGGATTCAGACACATCTGCATATAGTCGTGAACACACATATATATGTAGCTTATTATTCTTTGTGTCTGTTCATTTATCTATACAGCCTACAACTACTAACTATGTGTCTGTCTTTATGTATTTTTGGAACACAAAAAATAGCTGCAGTCCTGGGGGGGGGGGATCATGTGATTTGTCTATTCTTAGTTAATTTGACTGTTAACTGTTTACATGTAATAATGGTATATTCAGGAGATTCAAATTATAATATTGATTTTGAACATCTTTGTAGCCGTCATTAGCGACAACCTGGAAACAGTGGGTTAATGAGACATAAGCATTATTCAGACATTAAGAAACAATAAACGAAATCTAGGATTTCTTTTTTCACGAGAGAGTTGATACTTACCTCCCTAATACTTTTGATATTGCTAAATATTGGCTTTCACTCAATAAACACTCAGATTAAAACAGTTAGGCGCCCCTAGTGGGCAGGGAGTCAGAGCGTAGTCTGGCGGATGCCAGCCCCACCACCGCGCATGCGCAGACTAGCACTTCCTCTGACTAGATTATTGGCTGACACACATGCAACTATTAAGAACCTGAAGACCGAGCCTCTGTGGGGTGGAGAGGCCGGGTCCGTATCTAGGGAGGTAAGTATCAACTCTCTCGTGAAAAAAGAAATCCTAGATTTCGTTTATTTCACTTCAAGAGTATACTTACCTCCCTAATACTTTTGATATTGCCAGAATTCGAAAGTGAATCTGGCGGGAGGGAGGCGAGGTCAAAAGACCAGCTCATCCCTATACGCTTTTCTGCGTTTAAGGCACTTAAACTTCTGAAACTGTACGAAAAACAGTCAGGATTTGACTAACCATCGGATAACACCACCGATGTATGAGAGATGACCGAATGTCATATGCGCTCCCCCCCCCCCCCCCCTCCTTCCTGGGAGGAAGAGTCGACTGACCTCAATGTCCTATACGCTCTCTACGTACAAGTGCCATGTACTACAGGACAGAGACGAAAAAGCTCCATTTTCGTAACTCTCAACAATGAACCACACAAATACACAAACCATCACCATATTAATAACGGGTAACGTGACAATACAATCAACAATGGACAACACATGAACAAGACTGACCTTGTTGAAAAGGCTGCTGACATCATCTTCCCATTGGTGAAGACTGATGCAGGCCCAAAAAAGTGGGTGTTTCCATAAATTAATTGTGAAATATATAAGTAATGAGGAAAAAACCTCCTCAAAAAAATATAAACCGATTTATTTTTTCAAAATCGACAAGGCGAGAGGATTAGAGGTGTCACGGAGATAATGGTCTGTAAAACTTGACTCACAGTGCCACTGAGCCACCGACATAATATCATCCACAGGGACCCCATTAAATAGGGCCGTGGATGTCACTACGCCGCGGACACTGTGAGCCTTGGCCACGTCAACCTGCTTCCCGGTGGCGGATTTATGGCAAAACTGAATGCATTCTACAATCCACCTGGAAATGGTGTCCTTAGAAGCCCTGCCATGGGGTTCAATATATGACAACCATAACGCTGACTGATCGGTGCGCCACTCCGCCATACGTTGCTTGTACCGGCAAAGCGCCCGGACAGGACACCATGCTTTAGAATTAGGATCATATCTAGTTAAAGCAGGCAAAATAATAGGTTGACCTGGATATTTCAACGACTGATTTTTAGCCAAGAAATTAATCCTAGGTAGCAGCTTAAGGCCTTCCCCTGAAACCACAAAACGGTCATCCTCGGCTGATAAGGCATGAATTTCACTCCTACGCCTAGCCGAGGCCGCAGCAATTAAAAACACAGTCTTCAGTGTTAATAGTTTCATAGAAATGGAACTAAGTGGTTCAAAAGGCTTATCACCTAGTACTTGAAGCACTAGCGATAAACTCCAAGACGGAATCACCGGTGGATTCCTTGGTCTTAGATTGCCCATGCCTTTAATTAATACATTTAATGTATTTACTTCATCACTTCCCCTCTTAGCCAAGCAAGGAATAACAGACATTAATGCTGACTTATAACCAGCAATAGAGTTAGGCTTGAGGCTATAGGCATCATAGAGGTGACAGAGGAAATCAGCTACTACTTGAATAGATGAATCCATTGGATCAATATATCTTTTTGAGCACAATTCTGCAAATCTGTTGATTTTATAATTATATGCTCTGGAGGTTGACCCCCTCCTGGCTTTGGCCATAAACATGGCTGCTTGCTCAGAAAAGCCCTCCTTAATTCTAGATTCCTTGACAACATCCACGCAGTCAATCTGAACATTGACGGATTGTTGTGAAGGACCTTGCCCTGGAAGATAATATCGTCCATCAGAGGCAGAGGAACCGGATTGCAGACCAGAAGGTCCAGCAGATCCGTATACCATGATCGGCTTGGCCAATCCGGGGCGATCAGAAGCACTTGGCATTCCTCTTGTCTGATTTTCTGAAGAATTTTTGGAATCAGGATTGCTGGAGGGAATGCGTATGCATACATTCTCCCCCAGCTGATAGCTAACGCATCTGTTGCGAAAGCGCTTGGATCCGGAATCGGAGAGACGTACGTCGTCATCTTCGCATTCTTCTTCGTTGCGAACAAATCGATGTTGGGTTTCCCCCAATGGTCGAACAGACGATCCGCCACACATTGATTTAGTTGCCATTCCGTGGGTAAAACACTCATCCTTCGGCTCAATGAGTCTGCTAGCAGGTTTAACCTTCCCGGAATATGAACTGCTTTCAAGGTAATCTGGTGATCCAGACACCAACAAAGCAGTCTCCATGTCATCATACAGAGACTGGGCGACTTCGTTCCGCCCTGGCGGTTTATGTAAGTCACAACTGTTGAGTTGTCTGAACGAATAAGAACAATCTTGCCCTGAACTTTCTGTAAGAAATGTTCCAGGCCCAGGACTACTGCTCTTAGCTCCAGTAGATTTATATGTTCCTTTGACTGTTCCGGATTCCAAAGCCCTGATATCGTGGACTCTTCCAGGCAAGCCCCCCAGCCCTCCATCGATGCATCTGTATACACAGTCACCTGAGGGTGGGGAGGGGTCAGCATAACCCCCACCAAGAGATTCTCTGTGAGCAACCACCATTGCAGGTGGTGAATCAGAGGCGCCAACACTGACATGTTCGAGTCCAGCGAACCTGTACTCTGGGTCCATTGTGTCATGAGAAACAACTGGATCGGCCGCCTGCGTAAGGCGGCCTGAGGAATGACTGGTTCCAAAGAAACCATCAACCCCAGCATTCTCAAGTAAACCCGTGCCAGGACATGACGACTGTCGCACACTGACTGAATTAACGAGATGAGTTTTTGCACTCTCTCCTGAGTAGGATAAACATATCCCGTCTCCAGATCGAAGAACATTCCCAGGTAAACAAACTTCTGGGATGGAGTCAGCTCTGATTTCGGAAAATTTATCATCCAGCCCAAATCCGAGAGAGTTTTCAAAACAATCACCAGATTGGCCGATAAAGCTTCCTTGTCGTGTGCCTTTAACAGCCAGTCGTCTATGTACGTGTGGACTGCTATGCTTCTCCTGCGGAGGTATGCTGTGATCGCAAGAACCACACGGGTGAAAACCCGAGGAGCCGTGGAAATTCCGAAGGGCAACACCCTGAATTCCCACTGTCTGCCCTGGAATGCAAATCTCAGGAAGCGACAGAAACTCCCGTGGATGGGGATGTGGAAATAAGCGTCCTTCAAATCTATCGACGCCGTCCACATCCCCCTCTCCAACCCCGCCAACACCGAGCGCACCGTTTCCATCTTGAAACTGAGCGTCTCGATGAACTTGTTCAATGGCTTGAGGTTGAGAATCGGTCTCCACCCTCCGGTGCGTTTTGTTACTAAGAACAGGGTTGAATAGAAGCCCGGACACCTTTGTGCCGGCTGAATAGCTCCCTTTTGTACGAGGGAATCTATCTCCTCCTCGATACACAACCTTTGCTCTGGATCTCTCGGAATGGGAGTCCAGACTGGCACTAGAGACAGTCGCGACGGCGGGCCTGTCATCCACTCTGGATGATACCCGACGGAAAGCCATCGCAAGACTAAACGGTCCTGAGTTAACCGTTCCCACTCTTGCATGTGGTCGGCTAGCCGGCCTCCCACCGGTCCACCTAGGGACAGAGGCGGACACGAGGCATGCAAGAGCGGCACTGTCCCCGTCGCCATAAACACCGGAGTGGTTCTTACCGGAGTAACCGTCCCGTCAGGACCGATAACCACGCCCAGATCCTCGCGCGCCCCGCCCCGCGCGCACCTCGGTGCGCGGGCGGCTGCCTGGCTGACGGCGCCTGAGGAACCTGCGCCCCCCTCGCTGCTGGCCGAATCGCACGCGGCCGAGGCCGACGCTGCGACGGTGGCTGGCCTCTGACTTGGCCAGCACCACCTCGAGCCTGCAGGGGACGATACGCAGGGGCCGCGGCGCGAACGTTAGCACGACGCAGCACCTCAAACTGCTCGCGCAGCGCCCTCTGGTTATTCACCAGGGTGACCGTCTCCTGGAGGTGTCGACATCCCTCACCTCCAAAAAGACCAGGACCCGTCATAGGCGTACGCAGTAGCCTATTGTACAGGTCCTGAGACGGGCACAGATTGTCCAGGGCAAACGTGCGTCTTGCCCGGACACTCCTGGTCACCGCCCGAGTCATACAGTCCAGCGCCAGGTTAATACCATCCTGGATGGCTCGCTGGACCGTGACCGGACTTGGCTGGCGCGATGCGGATGCCGTTACTACCCCCTGTAACAGCTGGGAGACGTGGGACAGAGCGGCAATCGAAGCCCTCCCACTCTCCTCCGCATCACGCAACGCGGCATTCGCCGAACGCAACGCGTTCGAGCACAAGACCCCCGTGTCAGAACGGGAGCCTGGCCGCGCATCCTCACCCAAAGCCGCGCGGTCATCCACGCTGGGCTTGGGTACCACACCGTACCGCTGGTAATCCAGGGGCACGATGCGACAACGCCTGGCCACCTCGCGAGGGGCCTTCGCGAGACGTCCACTCGAGTTAATGGACGACTCCGCCGCCTCGAACATGTCAACGACATGCTCCGCCAGCGGCAGAGAAGGCATAGCGTTAGCAGTCAGTTTCCCAGCTAACCACGGCCTGTGGTCACGCTGGCTAGCCGACTGCTCCATGGGCAGATCAGGCCTAACGCTCACCAACCACTGGTAAGCGTCAGACCAATCCTCCTCCATGGCTAACTGCGAGCGCTCTACAAGACGGGGGCCTTCGTCTTCCTCCTGAGCGCAAGCAGCAGAGCTTGACGGCGGGTACGCTGATACACCTGGCAAGCCAGGGAAAACATGCGGGCCTAACAGCCGCGGCATGACAATATCACTGGTTTGACCAGGAGCAGGCGCCGTGGCAGAACGCGGGGCACATACCGCCCCACCACGGGCCCGGCCAGCACCAGCAACACCCTCGGCAAGCCGAGGTATGCGGTACCGCTGGCCATCAGCAGCGCCCTGGGCCACCACCTGAGCCGCGGACTCTACTCCAGGGTGAGTAAACCCGTGGAAGAAGCCGCCTGTATTCCCCGCGAGGGGTGCACAAACGTCGTCATCCATGTCCACGTCGTCAGAAGGCGACCCTAGCAGGTAATCCTCATCACCCTGGTCAGAAAGATTAGACCCCGGGTCAGCAAAGAGAGCTAACCCGGGCTGACCAGGAACGGTGCCATAGGAGGTACTGGCCACCGCGGCGTGCGGATACCCCTGGACTGATAAGCAGCCCGCGGGTTCCAGCGACAACCGTCCACGGTCCCCTATCGGCGCGGCAATAAGCCTGCTGCCAGGGTCGTGGAACGCCCCCTCTAATGGGGCCACCTCTGAATCGTCGAACAACGGAAGCGGTCTAAGGAAAACCGATCCAGAGGCGGGGATTACCTGCTCCGAAGCCGATGATGAGGACAGTAAAGGATTTGGTCCAGGAAGCATGCCACGAAGCAACTCTGGAACCAAATCCTTTATTGTCCTCTTCATCTCTCCCAACATCTCGGTCCGGAAGGCCTCCATATCCACCGCGGACGAGGCCTTCCCCTTACCCTTCCTACTTACAACCTCTCGTTTCCGCTTCTTCTTCTCCTCCTCTACCACCTTGTCCGTCGCCTGCAAGCACAAGAATTCGGACATTAACTCGCCCCCCCAGTGCTTACATATGTCACAATTAGCCAAGGGACCACAAGGGCTACATTGATAGCAAAGATGAGGCAAGAACTTATCCTGCAGAAAACGTCCACAGGACGCGCAACCCGGTCCCTGAAACAGGGCAAAGGACGAGGAGTATGAGCAAACTAGTTAAGCTTAGACACTCAAACCAACTCAAAGAGAAGGAAAACGATCATAAAGATCAATATACATCAGAAACCAGCATTGCAACTTGAATTGCTGATAAACACATAGCCAGGCTGATTATGACGTCATTAATCCCGTGACAGGAAAAAATCGATCCCAACAAAACATCCAAGTGCAAGGACGAATTGTATGCTGAATGGATACGTCGACTACACAACCATCAGATACACATAGATAACTCTTTTCTGGCAAAAATGTTAATTATCTCCCTTTGCTTACTATAATTAACATCACCACATTATCAATAACTAGATACCTGACACCTTGTATAGACAAACCATCCAACGTGACGAACCGGAGTACTCCACCACCTGCACGCCTCTTAACTCTCTCCACCTCATGGGGAAGGAATTGGATCAAGAGGGCAAAGTGAGAAGACCTTTATACTAGGCCTCCAACTCACTGGACATAATTTTTTCCTTTGGTTAGATAACCTAACAGTGTTAGTAGGAAATGGAACCATGGTGGAGAGAAAACTAACTCTCTGCTGCTGTGATGCCACCACCTAGCGTCATACAGACCTGTGGACATAAACAGAAAGAGAAATTAGCCTTAGGTAGCACCGAGTTGACATAAACCAACTAACCAAGGCGCTTATCACGGTAACTGCGAGTCCCGGAAACACAATACACCGGGAAGAAAAACTCGCTAATTTTACTAGAAGTCACCTGATTTAAAGGTCCTAGGTCCCCCTTTGGCGAAGTGATCCTTCCTGCCATCCTAATCAGTGACTATCACTCCAAAATAACACCACCAAGTTATGTTAAAAACAGTTTAAGAGCAAGGAAAAGCTTTTGCACAAAAAAAACCATGTGTGATCCCTCTGCCAATAATCTAGCAAAGAGGAAGTGCTAGTCTGCGCATGCGCGGTGGTGGGGCTGGCATCCGCCAGACTACGCTCTGACTCCCTGCCCACTAGGGGCGCCTAACTGTTTTAATCTGAGTGTTTATTGAGTGAAAGCCAATATTTAGCAATATCAAAAGTATTAGGGAGGTAAGTATACTCTTGAAGTGAAAAGGGACACACCTATAGCCTACATTTTAATCTCCTAAATAAGGATAGCTGTTGCACTGAATACAGATTCATTGAAGTATTCTATTCTACGGGGGCAGCCACACCTTGCAAGGATTGTGTGAAAAGTTTTGGATCAATAAACTATACTGTATGAATCAGATCAGTATTAATCACACTGATTGATAACCTGTTTCTACCTATGGAAGTGAAAAAAATGTATAAATATTATTCAGGTTATATATTTATTTCTGAGGCAACGTGGGTAGGGGTAGTATTTTTAGTGATAATATTAGTCACCACATTTGAGAGCTGTAATATCTGATATTCACAACACTGGTAACTTTTGAACTTTTAATCCAACAACCGTCTTGCTGCCTATCTAATCAACTGTGGCAACATGTGCCTTCAGTAGTTATGGAGATTTAATAACATTTGGTTACCCCATTGTGAGGTTTTATCTTAGATTGATAATTAAGCCAGTTATTCGAGGGGTAAATTTCCAAGTCTTCTCTATAAATAAATGAAATCATGCATTTCTTTTTTCACAAGAGTAGATATACTTACCTCCCTGACACTCATTTCCTAAATATCGACCGTCACTAAATAACCCCTGATTAAAAAAGATAGGTGCTCTTATTGGGCAGGTAGACAGGTGATAGGCAGCCAGATGCCAGCCCCAACCTCGCGCATGCGCAGACTGTCATTGTCTCTCTTGACTATTGGCTGACACATGCAACTTAAAAGCCTGAAGACCGAGCCTCTGTGGGGCGGAGAGGCTGGGTCCGTGTTAGGGAGGTAAGTATACCTACTCTCGTGAAAAATTTTCTCCTATGGGGTTCAAGGTAAGATAGTCATAAAGCACTAGGGTTCGTCCGCTATTCCTGTGTACGTTGTTTATAACGTGTTAATGCACAGACAGGACACCAAGCCTTTGAATTAGGATCAAACCTAGTCAAAGCGGGTGAAACTATAGGCTGACCAGGATATTTTAAAGACTGGTTTAACTCTAGGTAGAAGTCTAAGGCCTTCCCATGTAACCACAAAACGGTCTGGCTCTGTGACAAAGCATGTATTTAATTTCTTCATCTGGCTGAAGCTGCAGCAATCAGAAAAACTGTTTTAAGCGTCAACATTTTCATGGAAATGGAGCTTAGTGGGTCAAAGGGTTTATCCGCTAATACTTGAAGTACTAACGATAAACTCCAAGACGGAATCACTGGTGGATTCCTTGGTCTAAGATTACCCATGCCTTTGATTAAAGTATTTAGATTACATACTTCATCACTTCCCCTCTTAGCCAAGCAAGGGATACCTGATGTTAAAGCTGACTTGTAGCCAGCAATAGAGTTAGGATTGAGGGTATAGGCATCAAAAAGGTGACAGAGGAAATAGGCTACTACCTGAATAGATGCATCCATTGGATTAATACATCTTTTTGAGCACCATTCAACAAATCTGTTGACTTTATAATTATATGCTCTGGAGATTGACACTCCCCCCCCCTCCCCCCCCCCCCCCCCCCCACCACACTTCTGGCTTTTGCCAGAAAAACCCTCCTTAACTGCTGATTCCTTGATAACATCCACGCAGTCAATTGGAACATTGACGAGTTGTTGTGCAACGCCTTGCCCTGGAAGATTATGTTGTCCATCACAGACCAGAAGGTCCAGCAGATCCATATACCATGATCGGCTTGGCCAATTTGGGCCGATCAGAAGCACTTGACATTCCTGCTGCCTGATTTTCTGGAGAACTTTTGGAATCAGGATTGCTGGCGGGAATGCGTATACATACATTCCCTCCCAGCTGATAGCTAACGCATCTATTGCGATAGCACTCAGATCTGGAATTCTGAGAGACGTATGTCGTCATCTTCGCATTCTTGTTCGCTGCGAATAAATCTATGTTGGGCTTGCCCCAGTGGTTGAACACACGGTCAACCACACATTGATTTAGTTGCCATTCCATGGGAAGAATGTTCATTCTTCGGCTCAATGAGTCCGTTAATAGATTTAGCATTCCCGGAATATGAACTGCTTTCAGGGAAATCCCATGATCTAGGCACCAGCAAAGCAGTTTCCATGTCATCATATAGAGACTGGCGGACTTCGTTCCGCCCTGGCGGTTTATGTAAGTCACTACTGTTGTATTGTCTGATCGAACCACAACAATCTTGCCCTTGACCGTCTCTCGGAAGTGTTCCATGGCTAAGACTACTGCTCACATTTCTAGCAGATTGACATGGTTTTTTTACTGATCCAGATTGCAAAGCCCTGATACTTTGTCTTCTTCCAGGCAAACTCCCCATCCCTCCATTGATGTATCTGTGTACATCATTAACTGAGGGTGGGGAGGTGACAACGTCACCCCCCCGCCAGGAGATTCTCTCTTTTCATCCACCATTGAAGGTGGTGAATAAGAGGTTCCAACACTGACACCTTTGAGTCCAGGAATCCCGTACTCTGGGTCCACTGTGTCATGAGAAATAACTGGGTAGGCCGCCGGCGTAAGGCTGCCTGTGGAATGACAGGTTCCAAAGAAACCATCAACCTCAGCATTCTCACGTAGACCTGTGCCAGGACATGACGACTGTTGCACATTGACTGTATGACTGAGATGAGTACTTCTACTCTCTCCTGAGATGGGTAAACATACCCTATCTCTAGATCTAAGTACATGCCCAGGTAACCAAACTTCTGGGATGGTGTCAGCTCTGATTTTTAAAAGTTGATTATCCAGCCTAGATCTGTAAGAGTTTTCAAAACTATCTCCAGATTTGCTGATAAACTTTCCTCATTGTGTGCTTTTAACAGCCAGTCGTCTATGTATGTGTGGACTGCTCTGTGTCTCCTGTGGAGGTATGCTGTTATTGCAAGAACCACCCTGGTGAAGACCCGAGGAGCCGTGGAAATTCTGAATGGTAAAACTTTGAATTCCCACTGTCGGCCCTGGTTGGAATGTGGAAATAGGCATCCTTCAGATCTATTGACACTGTCCACATTCCCTTCTCCAACCCCGCCAACACCATTTTGATTGTTTCCATCTTGAAACTCGGTGTATCTATGAACTTGTTCAATGGCTTGAGGTTGAGAATTGGTCTCCACCCTCCAGTGCTCTTTGTCACTAGAAACTAGAGCTGGGCGGTGTGACGGTAGTACTGTGAGGACCGCGGTATACCGTGAACCGATACCGTGACCGTTGACATTTCCAAATACCGTGCATACCGTCTATAATGTTTGAGCAATATTTGAGAAATCGATCCATAAAATCTGACTTGACCAAGGGTAAATAGGTGCTAAAAGTGCCAAAAATATAGGCATCCCTAACTATTAGCCGAGTCGAGGTGAAAGGATCGTTGTAAAAACAAACATCAAGACGTCAATTACAAAATAATGACAGGCAGAATTGTATGTCAAACGTACGTCTTGAAAGTCTCACGGTAAAATTGCTTTATTTAAAACATCTAAACTCATTCTCTGGCCGTCCGCCGGTAGTAATTACACTATAATATATTCCCTATTCCCGTTTCTATTATTTGTAATTTATTACTCCAAGCATTTTGTCACCGAACAAACACACTAGAATAACAAACACAACAGCAACCTCAATATTCAAACACAACAGCAACCTCGCAAAGACGTATCTGATTGGTTGTTCATGAACTAGACCGTGGGAAAATACATTACTATGCTGAATTTATCAATGAAAATTGACTAAAACGTAGTATTTGTTCGCGCCATTTTGATCATGTCCTAATTTATTAACAACGAGCAGCTTTGAAGTCGTTATTTTTTTTTTTTCTGGCTTGTTTTAAGAAATTTCTTTAAGGATTAAATCCAGTTTAAGTAATGACACCTAAAAATTATAGTGTTTTAGTTTTTGTAATTCATTTTTCAACTGGCTACACGTCGGAAGTTCGCGGAAATAGCCTTTTACACGCATTGTTCACGTGAAGCATGGCGAGTAACGAGTCTGCACATCGGGTACTCGGTAATTATCAGCTTTGGAATCGGCTATATGCATGTGTATAAGCCTGTTTTCGCGAGTAACCAAATATACGACTCCAACAGAAACAAAAGAGTACAACACTGGCCTCGTTTAAATACTCGCAGATTTTGTCTGGACTCTGTTTATCAACGCGCTCGACTGCCAAAATAAAATTTACCGTTTGCTGGTCGCACGCATTAATAGCAAGAACAATCCAGATTGAAAATAGCGCGCTCCAATGTCTCAAACAGCGAGTTATAGTTAGCGAGTCGACCACACCCTTTGACCGATATTCCTGCGAATGATATTATGTCAATAAAAATAGTGACCTAATAAAGTCGTGAAACTAAACAGTCGCAATAGCCATAATGTTTTTCACCGTTGATTGTAGATGGAAATGAAAAGGAAATGAAAAAAATTGTTCTAATTTCATGGCATGCCTCAACCTCAGATGATGGTATACCGTGGTACCGCGGTATTTTTTCATGGTACCGATACCGTCATGTAAATGTCAATACCGCCCAGCTCTACTAGAAACACGGTTGAGTAGAATCCAGGGCAATTTTGCACCAGTTGATTTGCTCCTTTTTGTATGAGGGAATTTATCTCTTCCTCTATACACATCCGTTGATCTGGATCTCTTGGAATTTGAGTCCAGATCTGAACCAGAGACAGGTGTGATGGTGGGTCTATCGCCCAGTCAGGCTGGTACCTGGCTGAAAGCCATCGCAAGACTAAGCGGTCCTGGGTTAACCGCTCCCACTCCTGCTTGTGGAAGGTCAATCTACCTCCCACGGGGCCACCTAGGGAGAGGGGTGGACATAAGCAGTGCAAGAGTGGGACTGTCGCTGGTTCTAGCATTGGTTTGGTTCTTGTGGAAATGGCCCATCAGGCACGATTACCACGATCAGATCCTCGCGCGCCACGGCCCGCCCACCACGGCCCGCTTCTCGCGCACCGAGGTGTGCAGGCGGCTGCCTGACTGGCTGCGCTTGAGGAGCCTGCGCACCCCACCCGCCAACCACTGCAGGCTGGTGCTGGACGGCTGTGGCCCACGCTGCGCCGGTGGCTGGCCTCTGACCTGACCAGCACCACATCGGGCCTGCTGTGGATGGTATACAGGGGGCGCTGCGCAAACGTGCTCCCTAAAAAGCACCTCAAATTGCTCACGTAGCGCCCTCGGATTGTTGACTACAGTGACTATCTCCTGGAGGTTTCTACATCCCCCACCCCCAAAGAGACCAGGACCTGACATAGGCTCCGCAGCAGCCTGTTGTACAAATCCTGAGACGGACACAAATTATCTAGAGCAAATGTGCGTCTCGCCCTGACACTTCTACTCACTGCCCTAGTCATGCACTCCAGAGCCAGGTTAATATCATCCTGGCTGGTTCTCTGAACTGAGACAGGGCTTGCTTGGCACGATGCAGATGCTGTTACTACACCCTGTAACAGCTGTGAGACATGTGAGCGTGCCACTATGGATCGCTCTCGAGCTCTCCTCTGCATCACGCAACGCGCTCGAGCACAGCGCTCCCGTGTCAGAATGGGAGCCTGGCCGCGTGTCCTCTCCAAGCACTGCGCGATCATCAGCGCACGGCTTTGGCACTGTACCATATGACTGGTATTGGCCAGCAACGATACGACACTGTGTCGCCACCTCACGGGGGGGGGGGGGCTTCGCAAGCCGTCCATTAGGCTTAATGGATGTCTGCTGCCGTGAACATATCAACTATATGTTCTGTTAATGGCAGAGATGGCATAGCGGTAACTGCCAGCTTTCCGTCCAACCACGGGCGCTGGTCCAGCTGGCTTGCCGACTGTTCTACACAGAGCTCTGGCCTAACGCTTACCAGCCATTGGCACGCGTCAGACCAGTCCTCCTCTGTGGCCACCTGTAAGTGCTCGACAAGGCGCGGGCCTTCGTCATCCTTTACAGCACTCGCAGGTGTAAACGTGGCTGGAGCCATGGACACTCCTGGCAGGCCGTGGAAAACATGTGGGCCTGAGAGAGCAGGCATGTCTTGCGCCAGGGCTGTAAAGCCTGCGACATGGAAGCGTGCACCACACCATGTCTCTGACTAGCCGCCGTCATATCCTTGGCAAGCCGAGGAATGCAGAAACGGCTGTCATCTGCTCCAACTCGGGCCACCCTTTGAGCCATGAAGGTTATCCCTGCACGAGTAGTCCCATGGAAAAAATTGGCCGTGCTCCCCGCATGGTGGTACCTTTTGGGCGAGGACACTCTAGGCATGAGCCTGTGTTCAGGGGGCCTGGTCCAAGATCGAATGGCGTGGCAAGCCTGCTGCCATGATCATTTAGACCTGCTCCCGGGTCCATTGGCAAGGCGGTGGGCCTTTCACGATCTACTGAAGCCACCACTGATTCTGAAACATTTTCGGACCACAGACCACGACGGACACCAGAATCAGCAGTGGGGATTTTCTGCTCGGGAGCAGATGAAGAAGACAATAAAGTACTCGGCCCAGGGAGCATGCTGCGAAACAGCTCTTGTACCAAATCTTTTATTATCTTTTTCATCTCCCACATCATTTCCAACAGAGACTCAATTTCCGAAGAAACAGAGGCCTTTCTCTTACCCTTGCCACTTACACTCTTCTTCGCACACTTCTCCTCCTCCGACGACACCTTAGGCTTCACCTGTAATGACAAGAATTCAGAGAATAAGTCGCCACCCCCCCCCAACTGTTTACAGACATCACATTTTAATAATGGACCGCAAGGTGAACATTTTACACACAAGTAAGGAGAAAACTTGGGCTTGATAGAGATTACAACCGACACAAGAAGGCTTCTGAAAAAAGGGACAAGACGATGACAATGAGCTAAAGGTTCTTTTATAATTAAATAAATTAAATAACTCATAAAGGAGAAAGAATTCACCTATAGGCCTAAACAGGACGGTGAGAAAGATGAACAACCAGCCTCAAAGAGGATAATAATAATAATAATAATAATAATAATAATAATAATAATAATAATAATAATAATAATAATGTTGATTATGATGTCATAATATCCATAAATAGAAATAGACGAACAACATCCAGGTGTAAGATGAATTGTATAAATACAAGAGCATACTAAACAGTAAATGAACACAGTAGTAGCCCATGATAATGATACTGATAAACAGTATGACTGAAAAAATATTGGCAGCAAATAATCACAAATATTTAAAAATATTTTACAGTGCCATAAAGCATAACTAGAGTACCTGCGTCTTTCACAAAAGCATACCACCATGTCCTGCTCTTGGAAGACAACCACTCTTCATCACCACTCACTAACTTATAAAGGGAAGGGTGGGACCAGAGGGCAGAACGACAAGCTCTCTCTTTTGGGAGCCTATATCACTCCGGGCAGTCTTTGTTCCTAATATTTATACGGAAAAAGTGGAGACAAATCTCTTTAGATGTGTATAAATCTCCTTACAGGAACCTGTGGACACAAGCATAAAGAGAGATTAGCATTTTATGGCGCCAGATAATAAAGTTACCAGTTTTCTGGGCGCCTATAATGTCTATACCACGTCACGGAAATAGGTGACACCGTGTAATTAAGACGTAATTAAAACATAATTGTAGTAGAGATCACCTGATAACTCGGTCCTGAAGTGGCTTCAGACGGAATATGATGATCAGACATGATAATCAAGACTCTACAACAACTTTTAGATAGAAAATCGAGCAAAAACTAAGCAAGTAGTAAAAAACGCAAGCATGTGGTTCAGGCCAATAGTCAAGAGAGACAGTGACAGTCTGCGCATGTGCGAGGTTGGGGCCGGCATCCGGCTGACTGTTACCTGTCTACCTGCCCAATAAGGGCACCTATCTTTTTTAATCTGGGGTTATTGAGTGACGGTCGATATTTAGGAAATATCATAGTGTTAGGGAGGTAAGCATATCTCTTGAAGTGAAATGGACATTCACTAAGCCAAATCTCAATTTTCTTTACTATCTTCACTATGAAATGATTAAAGCACAATGCACTCTATCACCACCTTGACCGCAGTGACATAATTCTGTCACATGGAAGACTAGTCAAGATCAGCATCAATGCAATGGCTTTTGCTGTG
Source organism: Chaetoderma sp. LZ-2023a (assembly GCA_034401795.1). Lineage (NCBI taxonomy): Eukaryota > Metazoa > Mollusca > Caudofoveata > Chaetodermatida > Chaetodermatidae > Chaetoderma > Chaetoderma sp. LZ-2023a. The sequence goes on along the minus strand of CM067373.1, from coordinate 124,554,170 downwards.
GTCTTTAGAACAGTTTATTTGCAAACAAAGTAAACAATAGTATAGAATTCTGGAACGACTTACAAGTAAAAATTATTTTCTAAGCAAAAAAACTATCAAATTATTAGTCTCAGCATACCGCACCTTAACAGCCTGGCAGTTCCTGGAATTGAGGCATCTTTCTCTCTGACACAAGACTGGCGCCCAAACTAAAAAGAAAGCAAACATAAGATGCTAAAACAAAGCAGAGAATACTATCCACAGGACAAACAAAAATAAAACAAACAGCTTTGGTGTGGAAGTCTCATTAGCCCCATCTCCATTTCCCCGACCCACACCCTCTCTCAAAATAGACACATTAAAAAAAATACTTGACATAAATATCTAAAACAGGGTTTTTCACACAAGCAATCTTATATTCCATTGTATACCACTCAATAAGCTAACACATATCATATTATCTCCCACTGATGCAATAAAGTTATAACGGTTACACATTTGGGCGATGTACAATCATCCTAGCAAGTTTCAAACAATTCTCTCTCAAAATGTTCTGAGTTGCAGTGACAAGATTTTCAGGATGTACAGATGGATGTATCGATTGACGAGATGGATCGATGACATTTTTAAAAACATTAGGCACATCTTTGTGTGTGGTACATTCATCCTGTCAAGTTTCATACAATTCTCTCTCAAATCGTAGGAGTTGCAGCGACAAGACCTTTGGGATGTACAGATGTACGGACGGGACAAAAACATAATTACCCCCGCTATGCATAGTGGGGTGGGGGAGGGTGTGTATAATTAACTATACTAGTCAACGAGGTCATCAGAAGCCATTTAAGGGTTGAATATAATCAAGGTACATGTAGCATGGCAGGTAGACTTAGAAATTCAGAGACGAATCCCGGAATATTGGAGAGGGGATTTCACAGAAACCTCTACCAGCGGGTACATCTGAGTGAAGCAAAGCTCAACATGTACTCTTCCTCCCACCACCTCCAATATGGACATTAGTGAAAACTAAATGTTCTATAATGTACCGTCTATGGTCTTGTTGACAGTAATTACATTTCACTCAATGGAACGAGTACATGGTGTAGTGAATGTTTGACTCTACCAGACATGCCATTTGTCCCCTGGAAGTTCAAATCTACAACCAATTCTTTTCTTAAAATGCTTAAATATCATTGCCAAAAGTATATGGTGTGATTTTGGAATGTGGTAGATAAGTGTGGTGTCTGCGCGTTTGTATGTATGTGTATACATATTTGTAAATGTTTAAGCATACTAGTAGGCTATGTGTGCATACATATTTGTAAAGGTTTAAGCTTGCTAGTAGGTATATCCACGTGCGTGTGTAACTGACCAGAGAATCAAAAAAGCATCCACTTTTGTTTCTACGAGAATTCTTAATACTTACCAGATATACTATTATGATAATGTCTATTATCTAGTCTAGCTCAAAACAAACAATTAAAACTCCACACTCTCCTGGTCCTGCCCATACTGTGTCCGGGAATTACCAAAGCCCCAGGTACCGAGTCAATTCCCAATCACAGTCAGATTTGTCTTATATTTGCCTTGACAAACAGCGAAAGCAGCTCAACCTCACCTCAGCAGGGAGGTTGAGGAAGGGCCATAATACATCTGGTAAGTATTAAGAATTCTCGTAGAAACAAAAGCGGATGCTTTTTTGATTTCTACTTCGAATAATACTTACCAGATGTACTATTATGATAAACTCCAGATTTCAACAGCCAAGAAATACCGGTGGGAGGAGGTGAGGCTCGAACCAGCACTCATCAACCATCCAACAGAGAAGGTTGTGAAGACACTAGAACCCTGGCATAGGCTTGGGTTCTGCCATCTGACTCATAGAGTGCTAAACTTCCATGGTCTAGACCGCGCTCCCCCCTCTTTTGTCCGCACAAATCCAGAGGGCTGTCGAAAAAAGGGGATGCAACACCCACCAGACCCGTGTCAGCCCCAAGTCTCAGCTAGGGCAGTCCAGTAGAGTGCAAAGAAGCTACTACAACTTCTAATTTTGAAAAAATATCAGTATATCGATTAAGTTTTCAAATTGGAATGAGTCTAATGTCTGTTTGAGAGGATAAGTATACTCTTACACCAGACTATTTACCTAAGCAGTCTGGTATTTCGACTGTAAGTAAATATTATTATATTAGTCACTTAATTAAAGTAAACACTCACCATTTTGAGTGCTTGTTCTTTCTTGATCATCCCAGGAGCTCGGCCCAATCCACGGTCATTCACTGGTCATGTGCATGGCTCTTGCTCAGTGCGGGAGGAAGTAACTTGCGATGTTTGTGAAATAGTGGTCGGATGTGGCTTAACTAAGGTTCGACAAATTGGCGACGGCTACTGGATTAAGTGCACTGGAGATGTCGCGAAGGTAGAAATCAGTAAATGACGACTCGGCATGCTATTATGCTACAGACATCACCTCCTCTAATGAGACACCCTTAAAAATGGCCGATGCTGCTCCTAATGCTCGGACCTGATGGGAGTTCGCACGATCAATCTGCTTTCCTGTAGCAATTTTGTGCGACAACTGATTTAATAGTTAACAGTTTAATATCTATAGATCTAATCGGTTCAAAGGGAGCATGCCCTAAAACCTGTAGAACAAGAGATAGATTCCATGCTGGGATAGGAATTGGCTGTCTAGGTCGCAGATTGCTCATTCCTTTAATAACTTCATTCAAAGTGTCATTCTCCACTCCTTCAATGGCCAGACTGGGAATGACTGAAGCTAATGCAGACTTATATGCTGCTAGGGTTGACGGTACAAGTCTTTCAACTTCGTATAAATGACAGAATAAATCTGCTACATGTTGAACAGATGCAGACAAGGGATTAATATCTCTTCCCTGACACCATTCTGCAAATTTGTTGCTTCTATAATTGTTTTGGTGGTTGACATTCTTCTGGCTGAAGCGACAAACTTCGCTGCTTGCTCAGAAAAGCCACCCTCAATTGCACGCTGCTTGACAACATCCATGCAGTCAATTTGAACATTTCCGGTCTGTCGTGAAGACACAGACCATTGTTCTGAGTGATTAGATCCCTTCGGTCTGGAAGAGGGATTGGATTGCAGACCAGAAGGTCCAGCAGATCCGTAAACCATGATTGGCCTGGCAAATGAGGGGCGATCAGTAGTACTTGGCATACTCCCTCTCGTATCTTTGCCAGAACTTTCGGGATGAGAATCGTTGGAGGATACGCATACGCGTACATTCCTTTCCAACTTATCGCCAGTGCGTCTACTGCCAAGGCTAGCGGGTCCGGGATCGGTGACACGTATGTGACCATCTTTGCGTTTAGTTTCATCGCAAACAGATCCACATTTGGTTTGCCCCAATGTGTGAATAGAACCTCCACTACCGATTGGTTGAGCTGCCATTCCGTCGGACGACAAACCATCCTTCGACTGAGCGCATCTGCTAGGATGTTCAGTCTTCCTGGAATGTGTGCTGCCCGAAGAATAATATTCCTTTCTTGGCACCACAGCAGAAGGGTCCAAATCATCATGCACAACCTTGGCGGTTCAAATAAGACACCACTGTTGAGTTGTCTGTCCTTATTAGGACAATCTTGTCTCGGATTAAATTCTCGAATTTTCGAAGTGCTAATACCACCGCTAATAATTTGAGAACATTGATATGTTTCTGCGCATTGGTCCGATCCCATTTCCCTGACCCATCGTTGATGCATCTGTAAAGATGGACATCTGTGGTTGAGGAGGATGTAGAGGAACACCTCGCAGGAGATTCTGTTCTGATAACCACCACTGAAAATGGAATATCAATGATTCTTTTACTGGAATTCTCAGAGATAACGGATCCATTTTCTGAGACCAGAACGACATTAAATACATCTGAATCGGCCTGCGCCTGAGTGCCTCTTAAGGAGCCACTTGCTTCAGAGACACTAGTAAACCCAGTATTCTGAGAAATTGGCACGCCGTCAGATAGGCTCCTAGAGAAACCGACTCCAAAACTGCAATCAGGCTCTTGACTCTGCTCTCCGCCGGAAAAGCTACGCCGTCCCTGAGATTGAAAAATATTCCCAGATAAACAAACTCCTGGGATGGAGTCAATTCTGATTTCTCTAGATTCACAATCCATCCTAGATCCTTTAGTAAGGCTAGGACTAGCTGAAGATTGTTGCGCAGATTGACTGGATTCCCCACCTTCAGCAGCCAGTCGTCTATGTAAGTATGAACAGCTATGTTTCTCCTGCGAAGATAAGAAGTCATGGCGAGGATCACTTTGGTGAAGACCCTCGGTGCTGTGGTCAAGCCGAATGAAAGCGCATTGAATTCCCAAACATTGTCTTGGAACGCAAAGCGAAGGTATTTCTGAAAAGGAATTGACATTGGAATATGAAAATATGCATCCTTCAGATCTATCGACACTGCCCACATGCCTTTCCTCAACCCCGACATCATTGCCGCTACAGTCTCCATCTGAAACTTTGGTGACAGAATAAACTTGTTTAACGGTTTGAAATTGAGAATCGGTCTGCACCCTCCGGTGCATTTCGGAACGAGGAACATCATCGAATAGAAGCCTGGGGATGACTGATTGCGGACTAAGTGAATCGCATTCTTCCGCTGGACTTTTGATTCCTGAGCAAATGGCCTCTAGATGATTGGATTCCCTTGGAACGGGAGTCCACACTGGAGTTGATGTTAACGGAACTAACGATTGACGGATGAGCCAGTCCGGTTCGTAACCGTTTCTTAACCATTGACAGACTAAACAATCTTGCACGACCTGCTCCCACTGGTTTGAGAACAGTTGAAGTCTGCCTCCGACGGAAGGAATCTGCACACAATTCGCGATCGATATTGCACGAGACGACGTTAATTTGCCTAGGTGAAGATCCTCGACTCCCCTCGTTCCCGGTGATACCGGAGCGGATCCCGCCGGAAACCCGTCAGGACCGTCCCCAACGGCGACCCCGTGGTTTCTTGGCAAACGATGGTCCAGAACCACCACCATGGCTATCCTTACAGTAGCCGCCGCAACCCGAACCGCCACCCTTCCTATCCTCCTCATACGGCCTCTTATTAGGACTTGTATGAGGAAGAATGACCAGGACCTTGCGAACCGGATGCCCGATGGGTATCATGGCCAGAAGGACGGAATGGCGATCTTTGGTGCTGCCTCTGCTGCTCCTGTCAGTGCTGCTTGTAGGACTGCTGCGGCTGAGTCCTTTTCATCGACTTCCACGACTTGCTGACTACTTCTTATTCCGCAAACATTGATGCGACCTTGGATAAGGTTTGCCGTGCCGAGCAGCCGAACAAGCCTGGACCTATGAATGGCGCGGAAGACAACGCAGCCCTCATTTCAGGTCCTGGTTCTACAAAATCGAGAACCATTCTCCGTCGCTCAGCCAATGATCTCGTTATCACCCGGGCCAGGCAATCGTGAGATAGGCGCATGGTGTCCCGGATAATTCCGGGAGCAGCCTCTGGCACTACCCCACATTCTGCCGCGCAGGTCAGCATACCTTGCAGGACAGTACAGCCGTGCGAAAGCACCACCATGGCAGCTCTCGCTGCATCCTCAATGAGGGTCAACTCATTGAAAGGATCTTTATTTGTCTGCGAAACTAATGGACGAGAACGTCCCTTAGCTTTGCCAGCCAATGGCCTATTCAGTGCCTCTCTCTTCCTGACGGAAAGCCGCGGGACACGGGCATACTGATGATAGGCTTGCTCTGGAAAATGGACCCTACTCCTAATCCCTTTCGGGGCCTTTGGAAGCCTAAGGTCCGGCTGGACCATACGATACGCCGCCACCTCCAACATGTCAGAGGTCAACATATCCAAAGGCAGAGCAGGCATGGCAGAAGAGCCACTGGACAGAGCGATAACTGCTCGCTCTGACATCCGCTCCATTGCCGGATCGCGCTGAGATTCAAGGACCTGCACCCATTCAGCCTCGGTGGAAAAGGACGACTCATCCAACAAGGGACTGCCGTTCTCATCTTCTTTCTCGCCCTTGGACGAGACAGACACCAACGATCCACGCTGAGGACTGCGAACTTGCTTACTAGTGTAAATAATGCCCACAGACCGTGCACTCGCGGCTCCAGTATCCAACGATTCGCCGGACACGGACTCACTGAAATCCATCGGCTCCAGCACGGGAGCCGGGATCACAGCCGCATTACTCACGGTGGCCAACGGAAATCTGATAGAACCCGTAACCACTGGCGCCGGGATGCCGTCAGAAGCCGTCAAACACGACTCCAACAGCAGCACGGGCTAAACAAAATTCGGATGGAAGATGCCCGACGGAACGTCAACATCACCACCCGGCTGGCAAACCCGTACATAACCCGAAGGAGAACCTTGGGATGTACCAGGTACAGCCATCGCGGAAAGATCCGGCATGCCGGAATCCTCCATGAGCAAAAGCTCTTCCTCCTCTGCCGTCGGCTCTTGAGCCAATGCAACAGGAGGTACAGGTGCAACACCCTCCGCAGCACTGGCCGGACCACCGAAAGGTAGTCCTGCATCAGACTGCATCGACGGGATCGTGGATTGCAGGGACTCAAACATGGCTTTAAACTGGGCCGCCCTTACACCCAAAGCCGAGTCCATTCTCTCATTCACGCGCTCCTCCAAGCCTCTGTTGGACACCTGATCTGCCTTGGCCGCCTTGTCCCTTGCGATTCTGTCCAGTCGCGCATGCCGATCACGGTCGAACTCCGTCACTAACTCCGACGACCACTTCACACAAACATCGCAACGACTCCCAACCTTGCACTTCGCGCAAGCTACGCAGTGGTGACCAGCAAACCTCCATTTCATGAACCGATTGCATTTAGCAGCCCTCAAAATTTGGCGCGAACGATCGTTTCGTTCGCGTGTCGGTTACGTGAAGTAAAATTACCTTGAACGAAAACATGGTCACGTAAGTGACAAGGCCCAGAACGGTAGTTATCTCTGATCGTGGAAAACAGAAAAGTTTCAACAACTTTTTGATATGAAGCATGCTATTTACAACGGAATTTAGCATTTTCAAACATCTAAAAGATCGATAACATCTGTCTTTCAAAGTCTATAAATAAGCGACAGCGCGCATGTGTCAGAGACAAACTTCCGTTGTATTTCCACTAGCATTACTACATAGGCCGGGAACTAGTCTACACGTTATGCATCAACAACGGACTGTTCAATTATAAACCGTTGCGTACAAGTACGTGCAACTGTCGGCTGGCATGTTCCCGATGTATTATTTTATATACGCGATTGGATCCCGATATAACATAGGAAGACATGCATTGTTGAGCGAGTCTCACAGTATATTCTCCTTTAGTTTCAGTTGGCTTGTAGAGACAGCTGTTTAAGAATTTATCTGTTAAATTAAACTGTTACATTCATAGATCCTAGCTACTGTGTCAGTGTGTGTTTGTCCATGACACACAATAATTCAGGCCTCGAAATTCGCCGGGATTCTCGTAATATTCCTGAAATTGAAAAATACGGGAATCCAACTGGATTCTCGTAAATAAACGCTTCCAAAAACGTAAACATTCCATTCTTACAGAACGCCACGATCCCGGTTACTAATTTCAACAATAAAAATGATGTCACGAATCAGCTTAGAGGGGGGTCTGCTAATACACTGGTAATGAGAAATGTCTCGCGTAACTGCACAGTCGTAGTTAATAACAATCGATAATGCGCACTCGTAGTTTCTGATTGGCTCGCGGGATATCCAATTTCAATAGGCATGAATGAAAATTACTATCGTAGTAAAATTTTGATCATGTGCCTCGTCATTCATAACGAATTAATCACATGATTTATTTCAACCAATCTCTGTGCGACTCTCACGATTAATATTGATGGCTAATGGCGAACGAAAAATCTAGTCACTGTGCCGCTTTTAAACGCAGTAAAGCACTATGTTAGCGCCCACTTTAACGGGTTATATGACCCAATACATTATTATTGGAAGGTTCTGACAGTAATACCATCTGATATTTAAGTGGTTCATTGCTTTGGAGCGACAGAGAAAACAGGACTATATGTCAGGAAAACCGGTGCGTAGTAACTCTTATTTTCAAGTAAATCCCATTTGCACTAAATTGCCAGTTTAAAGCGTACAAGTTAAGAAGCGTCAAGCTATCTACTAAATGCCTTAGAGCTGGTTACGCTTTTTATTGTGGCAGACTTGCGGGTTATTGTTTTATATTAGAAATGTACGCTGCTTGTACAAGTACAAATATTTGGTAACAGTTACAAAAAAATCTATCCGTCACAGGTACAATTTTATAAACATTTCAACCCCTGTTGTTTTTGGGGCAATTAAGACGGTAGTTCTTTGATACAGGTGGAATTCTTTACAAATTAAAGCATATTCTTTTAAATATTTTGAAAATAATATGACTGGAAGCCATTGCTTTCAAGGTGGTGGTGGGTGGACTGGAGAGGGTTGCTCAACTAGGTAAGCCACAACAATGTAAGATATTCAATTCTTTGTTTTTGTAGCGGGTTTGTGGGTGGGATGGGAGGAGGGTGTTAAGATATTTATAAATATTGGGTCATTAGTCACTAATTATTATAGTGGGTCTGGAATTTAGAAATATATGTTTGGAAAAAGTATGGAATTTTATTGTGCCCAAAGTGTATGAACCCTGAAATTGTTGCAAGCTGGAAAATGTTACCAATCAGTGTTGTCATACAAATACTGATGTTTTGGCAGAGAAAATGTACATTTGCAGACCAAAGGAGTATTGTTTTTGGAGACTTAACACTGAATGACTGGCTCGGTTATCGAGCTTGTAATTTCAGGGGTAAATTTTCCAAAATATTCTTCTTGGTCTGGAAATGGAACGAATGAATGGACATAAAAACAAAAACTCAATCTGGTTTTTGACAAATTTACTTGAGAAATATTACAGTACTTATATCACAATGGATGAATCCACTTTTAGTTATTCCCCACCCATCTCTAGCTAAGCTATGCTCCTAGCTTTGTCCCAGAATCTCAATTTCATGGTAACTATACAGCTAACTTGGTGAATACTTTGAAACAAACTTCCCCTCAAAGCAATCAACAGAATGTTTATTAAATTGCAAAGACATACAATTAATACTTACTGACAGACTTCTATGAGAGTTAGTATTATCTGTCAATTATAATAGTGACTGGTGACATCAACCTATATGTGATGCAATTGATTATGAGGTCAATAGTTGAGTAACTAAACATATTTTACCTGTAAATTAGGTAATTGGTGGATAAGTCCATGCTGTAATCAATATGCTAATGATAATTCAGCAACATGCACTTTAAATTCATTATTAACTTAATATACAGATATGTTCAGATAAAGCAGGTTTTGGATAAAAAATGGCGTAACCAATTTGCGCAACCAATTGGTTACGCAAACTAAACGAAATCAAGGATTTCTTTTTTCACGAGAGAGTTGATACTTACCTCCCTAATACTTTTGATATTGCTAAATATTGGCTTTCACTCAATAAACACTCAGATTAAAACAGTTAGGTGCCCCTACTGGGCAGGGAGTCAGAGCGTAGTCTGGCGGATGCCAGCCCCACCACCGCGCATGCGCAGACTAGCACTTCCTCTGACTAATTTATTGGCTGATACACATGCAACTATAAAGAGCCTGAAGACCGAGCCTCTGTGGGGTGGAGAGGCCGGGTCCGTATCTAGGGAGGTAAGTATCAACTCTCTCGTGAAAAAAGAAATCCTTGATTTCGTTTATTTCACATCAAGAGTATACTTACCTCCCTAATACTTTTGATATTGCCAGAATTCGACAGTGAATTCGGCGGGAGGGAGGCGAGGTCAAAAGACCAGCTCATCCCTATACGCTTTTCTGCGTTTAAGGCACTTAAACTTCTGAAACTGTATGAAAAAACAGTCAGGATTTGACTAACCATCGGATAACACCCCCGATGTATGAGAGATGACCGAATGTCATATGCGCTCCCCCCCTCCTTCCTGGGAGGAAGAGTCGAATGACCTCAATGTCCTATACGCTCTCTACGTACAAGTGCCATGTACTACAGGACAGAGACGAAAAAACTCCATTTTCATATACTCTCAACAATGAACCACATAAATACACAAAACCAACATCATATAAATAACGGGTAACGTGACAAGACAATCAACAATGGACAACACATACACAAGACTGACCTTGTTGAAATGGCTGCTGACATCCTCTTCCCATTGGTGAAGATCGATGCAGTCCCAAATTAGTGGTTGTTTCCATAAATTAATTGTGAAATATATAAGCAATGAGGAAACCCCATCAAAAATATATATGCCTAGTTATTTTTTCAAAATCGACAAGGCGAGAGGATTAGAGGTGTCACGGAGATAATGGTCTGTAAAACTTGACTCACAGTGCCACTGAGCCACCGACATAATATCATCCACCGGGACCCCATTAAATAGGGCAGTGGATGTCACTACGCCGCGGACACTGTGAGCCTTGGCCACGTCAACCTGCTTCCCCGTAGCGGATTTATGGCAAAACTGAATGCATTCTACAATCCACCTGGAAATGGTGTCCTTAGAAGCCCTGCCATGGGGTTCAATATATGACAACCATAACGCTGACTGATCGGTGCGCCACTCCGCCGTACGTTGTTTGTACCGGCGAAGCGCCCGGACAGGACACCATGATTGGCCTGGCAAATGAGGGGCGATCAGTAGTACTTGGCATACTCCCTCTCGTATCTTTGCCAGAACTTTCGGGATGAGAATCGTTGGAGGATACGCATACGCGTACATTCCTTTCCAACTTATCGCCAGTGCGTCTACTGCCAAGGCTAGCGGGTCCGGGATCGGTGACACGTATGTGACCATCTTTGCGTTTAGTTTCATCGCAAACAGATCCACATTTGGTTTGCCCCAATGTGTGAATAGAACCTCCACTACCGATTGGTTGAGCTGCCATTCCGTCGGACGACAAACCATCCTTCGACTGAGCGCATCTGCTAGGATGTTCAGTCTTCCTGGAATGTGTGCTGCCCGAAGAATAATATTCCTTTCTTGGCACCACAGCAGAAGGGTCCAAATCATCATGCACAACCTTGGCGGTTCAAATAAGACACCACTGTTGAGTTGTCTGTCCTTATTAGGACAATCTTGTCTCGGATTAAATTCTCGAATTTTCGAAGTGCTAATACCACCGCTAATAATTTGAGAACATTGATATGTTTCTGCGCATTGGTCCGATCCCATTTCCCTGACCCATCGTTGATGCATCTGTAAAGATGGACATCTGTGGTTGAGGAGGATGTAGAGGAACACCTCGCAGGAGATTCTGTTCTGATAACCACCACTGAAAATGGAATATCAATGATTCTTTTACTGGAATTCTCAGAGATAACGGATCCATTTTCTGAGACCAGAACGACATTAAATACATCTGAATCGGCCTGCGCCTGAGTGCCTCTTAAGGAGCCACTTGCTTCAGAGACACTAGTAAACCCAGTATTCTGAGAAATTGGCACGCCGTCAGATAGGCTCCTAGAGAAACCGACTCCAAAACTGCAATCAGGCTCTTGACTCTGCTCTCCGCCGGAAAAGCTACGCCGTCCCTGAGATTGAAAAATATTCCCAGATAAACAAACTCCTGGGATGGAGTCAATTCTGATTTCTCTAGATTCACAATCCATCCTAGATCCTTTAGTAAGGCTAGGACTAGCTGAAGATTGTTGCGCAGATTGACTGGATTCCCCACCTTCAGCAGCCAGTCGTCTATGTAAGTATGAACAGCTATGTTTCTCCTGCGAAGATAAGAAGTCATGGCGAGGATCACTTTGGTGAAGACCCTCGGTGCTGTGGTCAAGCCGAATGAAAGCGCATTGAATTCCCAAACATTGTCTTGGAACGCAAAGCGAAGGTATTTCTGAAAAGGAATTGACATTGGAATATGAAAATATGCATCCTTCAGATCTATCGACACTGCCCACATGCCTTTCCTCAACCCCGACATCATTGCCGCTACAGTCTCCATCTGAAACTTTGGTGACAGAATAAACTTGTTTAACGGTTTGAAATTGAGAATCGGTCTGCACCCTCCGGTGCATTTCGGAACGAGGAACATCATCGAATAGAAGCCTGGGGATGACTGATTGCGGACTAAGTGAATCGCATTCTTCCGCTGGACTTTTGATTCCTGAGCAAATGGCCTCTAGATGATTGGATTCCCTTGGAACGGGAGTCCACACTGGAGTTGATGTTAACGGAACTAACGATTGACGGATGAGCCAGTCCGGTTCGTAACCGTTTCTTAACCATTGACAGACTAAACAATCTTGCACGACCTGCTCCCACTGGTTTGAGAACAGTTGAAGTCTGCCTCCGACGGAAGGAATCTGCACACAATTCGCGATCGATATTGCACGAGACGACGTTAATTTGCCTAGGTGAAGATCCTCGACTCCCCTCGTTCCCGGTGATACCGGAGCGGATCCCGCCGGAAACCCGTCAGGACCGTCCCCAACGGCGACCCCGTGGTTTCTTGGCAAACGATGGTCCAGAACCACCACCATGGCTATCCTTACAGTAGCCGCCGCAACCCGAACCGCCACCCTTCCTATCCTCCTCATACGGCCTCTTATTAGGACTTGTATGAGGAAGAATGACCAGGACCTTGCGAACCGGATGCCCGATGGGTATCATGGCCAGAAGGACGGAATGGCGATCTTTGGTGCTGCCTCTGCTGCTCCTGTCAGTGCTGCTTGTAGGACTGCTGCGGCTGAGTCCTTTTCATCGACTTCCACGACTTGCTGACTACTTCTTATTCCGCAAACATTGATGCGACCTTGGATAAGGTTTGCCGTGCCGAGCAGCCGAACAAGCCTGGACCTATGAATGGCGCGGAAGACAACGCAGTCCTCATTTCAGGTCCTGGTTCTACAAAATCGAGAACCATTCTCCGTCGCTCAGCCAATGATCTCGTTATCACCCGGGCCAGGCAATCGTGAGATAGGCGCATGGTGTCCCGGATAATTCCGGGAGCAGCCTCTGGCACTACCCCACATTCTGCCGCGCAGGTCAGCATACCTTGCAGGACAGTACAGCCGTGCGAAAGCACCACCATGGCAGCTCTCGCTGCATCCTCAATGAGGGTCAACTCATTGAAAGGATCTTTATTTGTCTGCGAAACTAATGGACGAGAACGTCCCTTAGCTTTGCCAGCCAATGGCCTATTCAGTGCCTCTCTCTTCCTGACGGAAAGCCGCGGGACACGGGCATACTGATGATAGGCTTGCTCTGGAAAATGGACCCTACTCCTAATCCCTTTCGGGGCCTTTGGAAGCCTAAGGTCCGGCTGGACCATACGATACGCCGCCACCTCCAACATGTCAGAGGTCAACATATCCAAAGGCAGAGCAGGCATGGCAGAAGAGCCACTGGACAGAGCGATAACTGCTCGCTCTGACATCCGCTCCATTGCCGGATCGCGCTGAGATTCAAGGACCTGCACCCATTCAGCCTCGGTGGAAAAGGACGACTCATCCAACAAGGGACTGCCGTTCTCATCTTCTTTCTCGCCCTTGGACGAGACAGACACCAACGATCCACGCTGAGGACTGCGAACTTGCTTACTAGTGTAAATAATGCCCACAGACCGTGCACTCGCGGCTCCAGTATCCAACGATTCGCCGGACACGGACTCACTGAAATCCATCGGCTCCAGCACGGGAGCCGGGATCACAGCCGCATTACTCACGGTGGCCAACGGAAATCCGATAGAACCCGTAACCACCGGCGCCGGGATGCCGTCAGAAGCCGTCAAACACGACTCCAACAGCAGCACGGGCTAAACAAAATTCGGATGGAAGATGCCCGACGGAACGTCAACATCACCACCCGGCTGGCAAACCCGTACATAACCCGAAGGAGAACCTTGGGATGTACCAGGTACAGCCATCGCGGAAAGATCCGGCATGCCGGAATCCTCCATGAGCAAAAGCTCTTCCTCCTCTGCCGTCGGCTCTTGAGCCAATGCAACAGGAGGTACAGGTGCAACACCCTCCGCAGCACTGGCCGGACCACCGAAAGGTAGTCCTGCATCAGACTGCATCGACGGGATCGTGGATTGCAGGGACTCAAACATGGCTTTAAACTGGGCCGCCCTTACACCCAAAGCCGAGTCCATTCTCTCATTCACGCGCTCCTCCAAGCCTCTGTTGGACACCTGATCTGCCTTGGCCGCCTTGTCCCTTGCGATTCTGTCCAGTCGCGCATGCCGATCACGGTCGAACTCCGTCACTAACTCCGACGACCACTTCACACAAACATCGCAACGACTCCCAACCTTGCACTTCGCGCAAGCTACGCAGTGGTGACCAGCAAACCTCCATTTCATGAACCGATTGCATTTAGCAGCCCTCAAAATTTGGCGCGAACGATCGTTTCGTTCGCGTGTCGGTTACGTGAAGTAAAATTACCTTGAACGAAAACATGGTCACGTAAGTGACAAGGCCCAGAACGGTAGTTATCTCTGATCGTGGAAAACAGAAAAGTTTCAACAACTTTTTGATATGAAGCATGCTATTTACAACGGAATTTAGCATTTTCAAACATCTAAAAGATCGATAACATCTGTCTTTCAAAGTCTATAAATAAGCGACAGCGCGCATGTGTCAGAGACAAACTTCCGTTGTATTTCCACTAGCATTACTACATAGGCCGGGAACTAGTCTACACGTTATGCATCAACAACGGACTGTTCAATTATAAACCGTTGCGTACAAGTACGTGCAACTGTCGGCTGGCATGTTCCCGATGTATTATTTTATATACGCGATTGGATCCCGATATAACATAGGAAGACATGCATTGTTGAGCGAGTCTCACAGTATATTCTCCTTTAGTTTCAGTTGGCTTGTAGAGACAGCTGTTTAAGAATTTATCTGTTAAATTAAACTGTTACATTCATAGATCCTAGCTACTGTGTCAGTGTGTGTTTGTCCATGACACACAATAATTCAGGCCTCGAAATTCGCCGGGATTCTCGTAATATTCCTGAAATTGAAAAATACGGGAATCCAACTGGATTCTCGTAAATAAACGCTTCCAAAAACGTAAACATTCCATTCTTACAGAACGCCACGATCCCGGTTACTAATTTCAACAATAAAAATGATGTCACGAATCAGCTTAGAGGGGGGTCTGCTAATACACTGGTAATGAGAAATGTCTCGCGTAACTGCACAGTCGTAGTTAATAACAATCGATAATGCGCACTCGTAGTTTCTGATTGGCTCGCGGGATATCCAATTTCAATAGGCATGAATGAAAATTACTATCGTAGTAAAATTTTGATCATGTGCCTCGTCATTCATAACGAATTAATCACATGATTTATTTCAACCAATCTCTGTGCGACTCTCACGATTAATATTGATGGCTAATGGCGAACGAAAAATCTAGTCACTGTGCCGCTTTTAAACGCAGTAAAGCACTATGTTAGCGCCCACTTTAACGGGTTATATGACCCAATACATTATTATTGGAAGGTTCTGACAGTAATACCATCTGATATTTAAGTGGTTCATTGCTTTGGAGCGACAGAGAAAACAGGACTATATGTCAGGAAAACCGGTGCGTAGTAACTCTTATTTTCAAGTAAATCCCATTTGCACTAAATTGCCAGTTTAAAGCGTACAAGTTAAGAAGCGTCAAGCTATCTACTAAATGCCTTAGAGCTGGTTACGCTTTTTATTGTGGCAGACTTGCGGGTTATTGTTTTATATTAGAAATGTACGCTGCTTGTACAAGTACAAATATTTGGTAACAGTTACAAAAAAATCTATCCGTCACAGGTACAATTTTATAAACATTTCAACCCCTGTTGTTTTTGGGGCAATTAAGACGGTAGTTCTTTGATACAGGTGGAATTCTTTACAAATTAAAGCATATTCTTTTAAATATTTTGAAAATAATATGACTGGAAGCCATTGCTTTCAAGGTGGTGGTGGGTGGACTGGAGAGGGTTGCTCAACTAGGTAAGCCACAACAATGTAAGATATTCAATTCTTTGTTTTTGTAGCGGGTTTGTGGGTGGGATGGGAGGAGGGTGTTAAGATATTTATAAATATTGGGTCATTAGTCACTAATTATTATAGTGGGTCTGGAATTTAGAAATATATGTTTGGAAAAAGTATGGAATTTTATTGTGCCCAAAGTGTATGAACCCTGAAATTGTTGCAAGCTGGAAAATGTTACCAATCAGTGTTGTCATACAAATACTGATGTTTTGGCAGAGAAAATGTACATTTGCAGACCAAAGGAGTATTGTTTTTGGAGACTTAACACTGAATGACTGGCTCGGTTATCGAGCTTGTAATTTCAGGGGTAAATTTTCCAAAATATTCTTCTTGGTCTGGAAATGGAACGAATGAATGGACATAAAAACAAAAACTCAATCTGGTTTTTGACAAATTTACTTGAGAAATATTACAGTACTTATATCACAATGGATGAATCCACTTTTAGTTATTCCCCACCCATCTCTAGCTAAGCTATGCTCCTAGCTTTGTCCCAGAATCTCAATTTCATGGTAACTATACAGCTAACTTGGTGAATACTTTGAAACAAACTTCCCCTCAAAGCAATCAACAGAATGTTTATTAAATTGCAAAGACATACAATTAATACTTACTGACAGACTTCTATGAGAGTTAGTATTATCTGTCAATTATAATAGTGACTGGTGACATCAACCTATATGTGATGCAATTGATTATGAGGTCAATAGTTGAGTAACTAAACATATTTTACCTGTAAATTAGGTAATTGGTGGATAAGTCCATGCTGTAATCAATATGCTAATGATAATTCAGCAACATGCACTTTAAATTCATTATTAACTTAATATACAGATATGTTCAGATAAAGCAGGTTTTGGATAAAAAATGGCGTAACCAATTTGCGCAACCAATTGGTTACGCAAACTAAACGAAATCAAGGATTTCTTTTTTCACGAGAGAGTTGATACTTACCTCCCTAATACTTTTGATATTGCTAAATATTGGCTTTCACTCAATAAACACTCAGATTAAAACAGTTAGGTGCCCCTACTGGGCAGGGAGTCAGAGCGTAGTCTGGCGGATGCCAGCCCCACCACCGCGCATGCGCAGACTAGCACTTCCTCTGACTAATTTATTGGCTGATACACATGCAACTATAAAGAGCCTGAAGACCGAGCCTCTGTGGGGTGGAGAGGCCGGGTCCGTATCTAGGGAGGTAAGTATCAACTCTCTCGTGAAAAAAGAAATCCTTGATTTCGTTTATTTCACATCAAGAGTATACTTACCTCCCTAATACTTTTGATATTGCCAGAATTCGACAGTGAATTCGGCGGGAGGGAGGCGAGGTCAAAAGACCAGCTCATCCCTATACGCTTTTCTGCGTTTAAGGCACTTAAACTTCTGAAACTGTATGAAAAAACAGTCAGGATTTGACTAACCATCGGATAACACCCCCGATGTATGAGAGATGACCGAATGTCATATGCGCTCCCCCCCTCCTTCCTGGGAGGAAGAGTCGAATGACCTCAATGTCCTATACGCTCTCTACGTACAAGTGCCATGTACTACAGGACAGAGACGAAAAAACTCCATTTTCATATACTCTCAACAATGAACCACATAAATACACAAAACCAACATCATATAAATAACGGGTAACGTGACAAGACAATCAACAATGGACAACACATACACAAGACTGACCTTGTTGAAATGGCTGCTGACATCCTCTTCCCATTGGTGAAGATCGATGCAGTCCCAAATTAGTGGTTGTTTCCATAAATTAATTGTGAAATATATAAGCAATGAGGAAACCCCATCAAAAATATATATGCCTAGTTATTTTTTCAAAATCGACAAGGCGAGAGGATTAGAGGTGTCACGGAGATAATGGTCTGTAAAACTTGACTCACAGTGCCACTGAGCCACCGACATAATATCATCCACCGGGACCCCATTAAATAGGGCAGTGGATGTCACTACGCCGCGGACACTGTGAGCCTTGGCCACGTCAACCTGCTTCCCCGTAGCGGATTTATGGCAAAACTGAATGCATTCTACAATCCACCTGGAAATGGTGTCCTTAGAAGCCCTGCCATGGGGTTCAATATATGACAACCATAACGCTGACTGATCGGTGCGCCACTCCGCCGTACGTTGTTTGTACCGGCGAAGCGCCCGGACAGGACACCATGCTTTAGAATTAGGATCATATCTAGTCAAAGCAGGCAAAATAATAGGTTGACCTGGATATTTCAACGACTGATTTTTAGCCAAGAAATTAATCCTAGGTAGCAGCTTAAGGCCTTCCCCTGAAACCACAAAACGGTCATCCTCGGCTGATAAGGCATGAATCTCACTCCTACGCCTAGCCGAGGCCGCAGCAATTAAAAACACAGTCTTCAGTGTTAATAGTTTCATAGAAATGGAACTAAGTGGTTCAAACGGCTTATCACCTAGTACTTGAAGCACTAGCGATAAACTCCAAGACGGAATCACCGGTGGATTCCTTGGTCTTAGATTGCCCATGCCTTTAATTAATACATTTAATGTATTCACTTCATCACTTCCCCTCTTAGCCAAGCAAGGAATAACAGACATTAAAGCTGACTTATAACCAGCAATAGAGTAAGGCTTGAGGCTATAGGCATCATAAAGGTGACAGAGGAAATCAGCTACTACCTGAATAGATGCATCCATTGGATCAATACATCTTTTTGAGCACCATTCTGCAAATCTGTTGATTTTATAATTATATGCTCTGGAGGTTGACCCCCTCCTGGCTTTGGCCATAAACATGGCTGCTTGCTCAGAAAAGCCCTCCTTAATTCTAGATTCCTTGACAACATCCACGCAGTCAATCTGAACATTGACGGATTGTTGTGAAGGGCCTTGCCCTGGAAGATAATATCGTCCATCAGAGGCAGAGGAACCGGATTGCAGTCCAGAAGGTCCAGCAGATCCGTATACCATGATCGGCTTGGCCAATCCGGGGCGATCAGAAGCACTTGGCATTCCTCTTGTCTGATTTTCTGAAGAATTTTTGGAATCAGGATTGCTGGAGGGAATGCGTATGCATACATTCTCCCCCAGCTGATAGCTAACGCATCTGTTGCGAAAGCGCTTGGATCCGGAATCGGAGAGACGTACGTCGTCATCTTCGCATTCTTCTTCGTTGCGAACAAATCTATGTTGGGTTTCCCCCAATGGTCGAACAGACGATCCGCCACACATTGATTTAGTTGCCATTCCGTGGGTAAAACCCTCATCCTTCGGCTCAATGAGTCTGCTAGCAGGTTTAACCTTCCCGGAATATGAACTGCTTTCAAGGAAATCTGGTGATCCAGACACCAACAAAGCAGTTTCCATGTCATCATACAGAGACTGGGCGACTTCGTTCCGCCCTGGCGGTTTATGTAAGTCACAACTGTTGAGTTGTCTGAACGAATAAGAACAATCTTGCCCTGAACTTTCTGTAAGAAATGTTCCAGGCCCAGGACTACTGCTCTTAGCTCCAGTAGATTTATATGTTCCTTTGACTGTTCCAGATTCCAAAGCCCTGATATCGTGGACTCTTCCAGGCAAGCTCCCCAGCCCTCCATCGATGCATCTGTATACACAGTCACCTGAGGGTGGGGAGGGGTTAGCATAACCCCCACCAAGAGATTCTCTGTGTCCAACCACCATTGCAGGTGATGAATCAGAGGCGCCAACACTGACACATTCGAGTCCAGCGAACCTGTACTCTGGGTCCATTGTGTCATGAGAAATAACTGGATCGGCCGCCTGCGTAAGGCGGCCTGAGGAATGACTGGTTCCAATGAAACCATCAACCCCAGCATTCTCAAGTAAACCCGTGCCAGGACATGACGACTGTCGCACACTGACTGAATTAATGAGATGAGTTTCTGAACTCTCTCCTGAGTAGGATAAACATATCCTGTCTCTAGATCGAAGAACATCCCCAGGTAAACAAACTTCTGGGATGGAGTCAGCTCTGATTTTGGGAAATTGATCATCCAGCCTAAGTCTGTGAGAGTTTTCAAAACAATCTCCAGACTGGCCGACAAACTTTCCCGGGTGTGCGCTTTCAACAGCCAGTCGTCTATGTACGTGTGGACTGCTATGCTTCTCCTGCGGAGGTATGCGGTGATCGCAAGAACCACACGGGTGAAAACCCGAGGAGCCGTGGAAATTCCGAAGGGTAGCACCCTGAATTCCCACTGTCTGCCCTGGAATGCAAATCTCAGGAAGCGACGGAAACTCCTGTGTATGGGGATGTGGAAATAAGCGTCCTTCAAATCTATCGACGCTGTCCACATTCCCCTCTCTAACCCCGCCAACACCGAGCGCACAGTCTCCATCTTGAAACTGGGCGTCTCTATGAACTTGTTCAATGGCTTGAGGTTGAGAATTGGTCTCCACCCTCCGGTGTTCTTTGTTACTAAGAACAGGGTTGAATAGAAGCCCGGACACCTCTGTGCCGGCTGAATAGCTCCTTTTTGTATGAGGGAATTTATTTCCTCCTCGATACACAACCTTTGATCTGGATCTCTCGGATCTGGAGTCCAGATCGGCACTAGAGACAGTCGCGATGGCGGACCTGTCATCCAATCGGGATGATACCCGACTGAAAGCCATCGCAAGACTAAACGGTCCTGAGTTAACCGTTCCCACTCTTGCATGTGGTCGGCTAATCGGCCTCCCATCGGTCCACCTAGGGATAGAGGTGGACATAAGGAGTGCAAGAGCGGCACTGTCTCCTTTGCCAGAAACACCGGCGCGGTTCTCACCGCGGTAACCGTCCCATCAGGAACGATTACCCCGCCCAGATCCTCGCGCGCCACGACCAGCACCGTGCGCACCTCGGTGCGCGGGCGGCTGCCTGGCTGACTGCGCCTGAGGAGCCTGCGCCCCCCTCGCTGCTGGCCGAATCGCACGCGGCCGAGGCCGGCGCTGCGATGGTGGTTGGCCTCTGACCTGGCCACTACCACCTCGAGCCTGCAGGGGACGATACGCAGGGGGTGCGGCGCGAACGTTGGCACGACGAAGCACCTCAAACTGTTCGCGCAGCGCCCTCTGGTTATTGACCAGAGTAACCATCTCCTGGAGGTGTCTACATCCCTCACCTCCAAAGAGACCAGGACCTGTCATAGGCGTACGTAGTAGCCTATTGTAGAGGTCCTGGGACGGGCACAGATTATCCAATGCAAAAGTGCGCCTTGCCCGGACACTCCTGGTCACCGCCCGCGTCATACAGTCCAGAGCCAGGTTGATACCATCCTGGATGGCTCGCTGGACTGTGACCGGACTTGGCTGGCGCGATGCGGATGCTGTTACTACCCCTTGTAACAGCTGGGAGACGTGGGACAGAGCGGCAATCGAAGCCCTCCCACTCTCCTCCGCATCACGCAACGCGGCATTTGCCGAACGCAACGCGTTCGAACACAAGACTCCCGTGTCAGAACGGGAGCCTGGCCGCGCATCCTCACCCAAAGCCGCGCGGTCATCCACGCTCGGCTTTGGTACCACACCGTACCGCTGGTAGTCCAGGGGCACGATGCGGCAACGCCTGGCCACCTCGCGCGGGGCCTTAGCGAGACGTCCACTCGCCTTAATGGACGTCTCCGCCGCCTCGAACATGTCAGCGACATGCTCTGCCAGCGGCAGAGAAGGCATAGCGTTAGCAGTAGGCTTACCAGCTAACCACGGCCTGTGTTCACGCTGGCTAGCCGACTGCTCCACGGGCAGATCTGGTCTAACACTCACCAACCACTGGCAAGCGTCAGACCAATCCTCCTCCGTGGCTAGTTGCGAGCGCTCTACAAGACGGGGGCCTTCGTCTTCCTCCTGAGCACAAGCAACAGAGCTTGACGGCGGATACGCTGATATCCCTGGCAAGCCAGGGAGAGCATGCGGGCCTGATAACACCGGCATGCTAATCTCACTGGCTTGACCAGGAGCAGGCACCGTGGTAGAGCGCGGGGCATATACCGCCCCACCACGGCCCCGGCCAGCACCAGCTACACTCTCGGCAAGCCGAGGTATGCGGTACCGCTGGCCTTCAGCGCCCAGGGCCACAGTCTGAACCGTGGATTCTACCCCTGGGAGAGTAGAACCGTGGAAAAAGGCGCCTGTATTCCCCGCGAGGGGCGCACAAACGTCATATTCCATGGCCACGTCTTCAGACGGCGACCCCAACAGGTAATCATCATCCTCCTGGCCAGAAAGATTAGACTCCGGGTCAGCAAAGAGAGCTAACCCGGACTGGCCAGGGAAGGTGCCATACGAGGTACTGGCAGCCGCAGTGTGCGGATACCCCTGGACTGATGAGCAGCCCGCGGGTTCCAGCGACGACCGTCCACGGTCCCTATTGGACCCTGCTATGCTTCTCCTGCGGAGGTATGCGGTGATCGCAAGAACCACACGGGTGAAAACCCGAGGAGCCGTGGAAATTCCGAAGGGTAGCACCCTGAATTCCCACTGTCTGCCCTGGAATGCAAATCTCAGGAAGCGACGGAAACTCCTGTGTATGGGGATGTGGAAATAAGCGTCCTTCAAATCTATCGACGCTGTCCACATTCCCCTCTCTAACCCCGCCAACACCGAGCGCACAGTCTCCATCTTGAAACTGGGCGTCTCTATGAACTTGTTCAATGGCTTGAGGTTGAGAATTGGTCTCCACCCTCCGGTGTTCTTTGTTACTAAGAACAGGGTTGAATAGAAGCCCGGACACCTCTGTGCCGGCTGAATAGCTCCTTTTTGTATGAGGGAATTTATTTCCTCCTCGATACACAACCTTTGATCTGGATCTCTCGGATCTGGAGTCCAGATCGGCACTAGAGACAGTCGCGATGGCGGACCTGTCATCCAATCGGGATGATACCCGACTGAAAGCCTCCTGAGCACAAGCAACAGAGCTTGACGGCGGATACGCTGATATCCCTGGCAAGCCAGGGAGAGCATGCGGGCCTGATAACACCGGCATGCTAATCTCACTGGCTTGACCAGGAGCAGGCACCGTGGTAGAGCGCGGGGCATATACCGCCCCACCACGGCCCCGGCCAGCACCAGCTACACTCTCGGCAAGCCGAGGTATGCGGTACCGCTGGCCTTCAGCGCCCAGGGCCACAGTCTGAACCGTGGATTCTACCCCTGGGAGAGTAGAACCGTGGAAAAAGGCGCCTGTATTCCCCGCGAGGGGCGCACAAACGTCATATTCCATGGCCACGTCTTCAGACGGCGACCCCAACAGGTAATCATCATCCTCCTGGCCAGAAAGATTAGACTCCGGGTCAGCAAAGAGAGCTAACCCGGACTGGCCAGGGAAGGTGCCATACGAGGTACTGGCAGCCGCAGTGTGCGGATACCCCTGGACTGATGAGCAGCCCGCGGGTTCCAGCGACGACCGTCCACGGTCCCTATTGGGCGCGGCAATAAGCCTGCTGCCAGGGCCGTGGAACACCCCCTCTAATGGGGCCACCTCTGAATCTTCAAACAACGGAAGCGTACTAAGGAACGTTGATTCAGAGGTGGGGATTACCTGCTCCGAAGCAGATGATGAGGTCAATAAAGGATTTGGTCCAGGAAGCATGCCACGAAGCAACTCTGGAACCAAATCCTTGATTGTCCTCCTCATCTCTCCCAACATCTCGGTCCGGAAGGCCTCCATGTCCACCGCGGACGAGGCCTTCCTCTTACCCTTCTTACTTACGACCTCTTTTTTCAGCTTCTTTTTCTCCTCCTCCAACTTGTCCTTCGCCTGCAAGCACAAGAATTCGGACATTAGCTCGCCCCCCCAGTGCTTACATATCTCGCAATTAAGCAAGGGACCACAGGGGCTACACTGAAAACATAGATGAGGGCCAAACTTGTCCCTCAAAAATCGTCCACAGGACGCACAACCAGGTCTCTGAAAAAGGCCAAAGGACGAGGAGTATGAGCAAACTAGTTAAGCTTAGAAACTCACCAACTCAAGAGAAGGAAATGATCATAAAGATCATAATTTTTATCAGAAACCAGCTTCGGACAACTTTAATTGTAAATAAAGAGCAAAGCTGATTATGACGTCATTAATCCTATGACAGGACAAAATCGATCCCAACAAACATCCCAGTGCAAGGACGAATTGTATCTCTAACCAGAACATGTGCAGAATGGACATTTCGACTACACAAGCATCAGATAAATACTGATAACAATGGCAAATAGTGTTAATTATCTCCCTTTCTCATATCAATAATTAATACCTGACACCTTGTCTAGACAAACCATCCAACCTGATGAACTGGAGAACTCCACCACTGAACGCCTCTTAACTCTCTCCACCTCAAGGGGAAGGAATTGGATCAAGAGGGCAAAGTGAGAAGACCTTTATAATAGGCCTCCAACTCACTGGGCATAGAATCTTTGGTTAGATAACCTAACAGTATTAGTAGGAAATGGAACCATGGTGGAGAGACACAAACCCTCTGCTGATGTCATGTCCTTATTTCTCCTTCACACAGACCTGTGGACATAAACACAAAGAGAGATTAGTCTTATATAGCACCTAGTTGAAAAAACCCAACTAATTAAGGCGCTTATCACGTTTAGCGAGAGTCCCGGAAACACATTACAACGGGACAAAACTCGCTAATTTTACTAGAAGTCACCTGATTTAAAGGTCCAAGGCCCTCCTGTGGCGAAGTCACTCTCTCAGGCATCTTTGTCAGCGGTAAACTTCTATCTAATAGTCTTAAAAAGCTTTGAAAAGAGTATAGAAAGATTCTATCATGAAAGCATGTGTTGTCTCTCAGCCAATAAATTAGCAAAGAGGAAGTGCTAGTCTGCGCATGCGCGGTGGTGGGGCTGGCATCCGCCAGACTACGCTCTGACTCCCTGCCCAGTAGGGGCACCTAACTGTTTTAATCTGAGTGTTTATTGAGTGAAAGCCAATATTTAGCAATATCAAAAGTATTAGGGAGGTAAGTATACTCTTGATGTGAAATGATTTTGCGCAACCGAACAATTGGTTATGCAGACCTGAAAACACGGGACCCAAAAACTGGTCTCGCAAATATTTGAAATTTTGAGGCCTGATTTAGTATAAACGAAATCAAGGATTTCTTTTTTCACGAGAGAGTTGATACTTACCTCCCTAATACTTTTGATATTGCTAAATATTGGCTTTCACTCAATAAACACTCAGATTAAAACAGTTAGGTGCCCCTACTGGGCAGGGAGTCAGAGCGTAGTCTGGCGGATGCCAGCCCCACCACCGCGCATGCGCAGACTAGCACTTCCTCTGACTAATTTATTGGCTGATACACATGCAACTATAAAGAGCCTGAAGACCGAGCCTCTGTGGGGTGGAGAGGCCGGGTCCGTATCTAGGGAGGTAAGTATCAACTCTCTCGTGAAAAAAGAAATCCTTGATTTCGTTTATTTCATATCAAGAGTATACTTACCTCCCTAATACTTTTGATATTGCCAGAATTCGACAGTGAATTCGGCGGGATGGAGGCGAGGTCAAAAGACCAGCTCATCCCTATACGCTTTTCTGCGTTTAAGGCACTTAAACTTCTGAAACTGTATGAAAAAACAGTCAGGATTTGACTAACCATCGGATAACACCCCCGATGTATGAGAGATGACCGAATGTCATATGCGCTCCCCCCCCTCCTTCCTGGGAGGAAGAGTCGAATGACCTCAATGTCCTATACGCTCTCTACGTACAAGTGCCATGTACTACAGGACAGAGACGAAAAAACTCCATTTTCGTATACTCTCAACAATGAACCACATAAATACACAAAACCATCATCATATTAATAACAGGTAACGTGACAAGACAATCAACAATGGACAACACATACACAAGACTGACCTTGTTGAAATGGCTGCTGACATCCTCTTCCCATTGGTGAAGAACGATGTAGCCCCAAATTAGTGGTTGTTTCCATAAATTAATTGTGAAATATATAAGCAATGAGGAAACCCCATCAAAAATATATGCCTAGTTATTTTTTCAAAATCGACAAGGCGAGAGGATTAGAGGTGTCACGGAGATAATGGTCTGTAAAACTTGACTCAGAGTGCCACTGAGCCACCGACATAATATCATCCACCGGGACCCCATTAAATAGGGCCGTGGATGTCACTACGCCGCGGACACTGTGAGCCTTGGCCACGTCAACCTGCTTCCCGGTGGCGGATTTATGGCAAAACTGAATGCATTCTACAATCCACCTGGAAATGGTGTCCTTAGAAGCCCTGCCATGGGGGTTCAATATAAGACAACCATAACGCCGACTGGTCGGTGCGCCACTCCGCCGTACGTTGTTTGTACCGGCAAAGCGCCCGGACGGGACACCATGCTTTAGAATTAGGATCATATCTAGTCAAAGCAGGCAAAACAATAGGTTGACCTGGATATTTCAACGACTGATTTTTAGCCAAGAAATTAATCCTAGGTAGCAGCTTAAGGCCTTCCCCTGAAACCACAAAACGGTCATCCTCGGCTGATAAGGCATGAATTTCACTCCTACGCCTAGCCGAGGCCGCAGCAATTAAAAACACAGTCTTCAGTGTTAATAGTTTCATAGAAATGGAACTAAGTGGTTCAAACGGCTTATCACCTAGTACTTGAAGCACTAGCGATAAACTCCAAGACGGAATCACAGGTGGATTCCTTGGTCTTAGATTGCCCATGCCTTTAATTAATACATTTAATGTATTTACTTCATCACTTCCCCTCTTAGCCAAGCAAGGAATAACAGACATTAAAGCTGACTTATAACCAGCAATAGAGTTAGGCTTGAGGCTATAGGCATCATAGAGGTGACAGAGGAAATCAGCTACTACCTGAATAGATGAATCCATTGGATCAATACATCTTTTTGAGCACCATTCTGCAAATCTGTTGATTTTATAATTATATGCTCTGGAGGTTGACCCCCTCCTGGCTTTGGCCATAAACATGGCTGCTTGCTCAGAAAAGCCCTCCTTAATTCTAGATTCCTTGACAACATCCACGCAGTCAATCTGAACATTGACGGATTGTTGTGAAGGGCCTTGCCCTGGAAGATAATATCGTCCATCAGAGGCACTGGAACCGGATTGCAGACCAGAAGGTCCAGCAGATCCGTATACCATGATCGGCTTGGCCAATCCGGGGCGATCAGAAGCACTTGGCATTCCTCTTGTCTGATTTTCTGAAGAATTTTTGGAATCAGGATTGCTGGAGGGAATGCGTATGCATACATTCTCCCCCAGCTGATAGCTAACGCATCTGTTGCGAAAGCGCTTGGATCCGGAATCGGAGAGACGTACGTCGTCATCTTCGCATTCTTCTTCGTTGTGAACAAATCGATGTTGGGTTTCCCCCAATGGTCGAACAGACGATCCGCCACACATTGATTTAGTTGCCATTCCGTGGGTAAAACACTCATCCTTCGGCTCAATGAGTCTGCTAGCAGATTTAACCTTCCCGGAATATGAACTGCTTTCAAGGTAATCTGGTGATCCAGACACCAACAAAGCAGTCTCCATGTCATCATACAGAGACTGGGCGACTTCGTTCCGCCCTGGCGGTTTATGTAAGTCACAACTGTTGAGTTGTCTGAACGAATAAGAACAATCTTGCCCTGAACTTTCTGTAAGAAATGTTCCAGGCCCAGGACTACTGCTCTTAGCTCCAGTAGATTTATATGTTCCTTTGACTGTTCCAGATTCCAAAGCCCTGATATCGTGGACTCTTCCAGGCAAGCTCCCCAGCCCTCCATCGATGCATCTGTATACACAGTCACCTGAGGGTGGGGAGGGGTTAGCATAACCCCCACCAAGAGATTCTCTGTGTCCAACCACCATTGCAGGTGATGAATCAGAGGCGCCAACACTGACACATTCGAGTCCAGCGAACCTGTACTCTGGGTCCATTGTGTCATGAGAAATAACTGGATCGGCCGCCTGCGTAAGGCGGCCTGAGGAATGACTGGTTCCAATGAAACCATCAACCCCAGCATTCTCAAGTAAACCTGTGCCAGGACATGACGACTGTCGCACACTGACTGAATTAATGAGATGAGTTTCTGAACTCTCTCCTGAGTAGGATAAACATATCCTGTCTGTAGATCGAAGAACATCCCCAGGTAAACAAACTTCTGGGATGGAATCAGCTCTGATTTTGGGAAATTGATCATCCAGCCTAAGTCTGTGAGAGTTTTCAAAACAATCTCCAGACTGGCCGATAAACTTTCCCGGGTGTGCGCTTTCAACAGCCAGTCGTCTATGTACGTGTGGACTGCTATGCTTCTCCTGCGGAGGTATGCGGTGATCGCAAGAACCACACGGGTGAAAACCCGAGGAGCCGTGGAAATTCCGAAGGGTAGCACCCTGAATTCCCACTGTCTGCCCTGGAATGCAAATCTCAGGAAGCGACGATAACTCCTGTGTATGGGGATGTGGAAATAAGCGTCCTTCAAATCTATCGACGCTGTCCACATTCCCCTCTCTAACCCCGCCAACACCGAGCGCACAGTCTCCATCTTGAAACTGGGCGTCTCTATGAACTTGTTCAATGGCTTGAGGTTGAGAATTGGTCTCCACCCTCCGGTGTTCTTTGTTACTAAGAACAGGGTTGAATAGAAGCCCGGACACCTCTGTGCCGGCTGAATAGCTCCTTTTTGTATGAGGGAATTTATTTCCTCCTCGATACACAACCTTTGATCTGGATCTCTCGGATTTGGAGTCCAGATCGGCACTAGAGACAGTCGCGATGGCGGGCCTGTCATCCAATCGGGATGATACCCGACTGAAAGCCATCGCAAGACTAAACGGTCCTGAGTTAACCGTTCCCACTCTTGCATGTGGTCGGCTAGCCGGCCTCCCACCGGTCCACCTAGGGATAGAGGTGGACATAAGGAGTGCAAGAGCGCACTGTCTCCTCTGCCAGAAACACCGGCGCGGTTCTCACCGCGGTAACCGTCCCATCAGGAACGATTACCCCGCCCAGATCCTCGCGCGCCACGACCAGCACCGCGCGCACCTCGGTGCGCGGGCGGCTGCCTGGCTGACTGCGTCTGAGGAGCCTGCGCCCCCCTCGCTGCTGGCCGAATCGCACGCGGCCGAGGCCGGCGCTGCGATGGTGGTTGGCCTCTGACCTGGCCACTACCACCTCGAGCCTGCAGGGGACGATACGCAGGGGGTGCGGCGCGAACGTTGGCACGACGAAGCACCTCAAACTGCTCGCGCAGCGCCCTCTGGTTATTGACCAGAGTAACCGTCTCCTGGAGGTGCCTACACCCCTCACCTCCAAAGAGACCAGGACCTGTCATAGGCGTACGTAGTAGCCTATTGTAGAGGTCCTGGGACGGGCACAGATTATCCAAGGCAAAAGTGCGCCTTGCCCGGACACTCCTGGTCACCGCCCGCGTCATACAGTCCAGAGCCAGGTTGATACCATCCTGGATGGCTCGCTGGACTGTGACCGGACTTGGCTGGCGCGATGCGGATGCTGTTACTACCCCTTGTAACAGCTGGGAGACGTGGGACAGAGCGGCAATCGAAGCCCTCCCACTCTCCTCCGCATCACGCAACGCGGCATTTGCTGAACGCAACGCGTTCGAACACAAGACTCCCGTGTCAGAACGGGAGCCTGGCCGCGCATCCTCACCCAAAGCCGCGCGGTCATCCACACTCGGCTTCGGTACCACACCGTACCGCTGGTAGTCCAGGGGCACGATGCGGCAACGCCTGGCCACCTCGCGCGGCGCCTTAGCGAGACGTCCACTCGACTTAATGGACGTCTCCGCCGCCTCGAACATGTCAATGACATGCTCTGCCAGCGGCAGAGAAGGCATAGCGTTAGCAGTAGGCTTACCAGCTAACCACGGCCTGTGCTCACGCTGGCTAGCCGACTGCTCCACGGGCAGATCTGGTCTAACACTCACCAACCACTGGCAAGCGTCAGACCAATCCTCCTCCGTGGCTAGCTGCGAGCGCTCTACAAGATGGGGCCTTCGTCTTCCTCCAGAGCGCAAGCAACAGAGCTTGACGGCGGGTACGCTGATATCCCTGGCAAGCCAGGGAGAACATGCGGGCCTGACAATACCGGCATGCTAATATCACTGGTTTGACCAGGAGCAGGCGCCGTGGTAGAGCGCGGGGCATATACCGCCCCACCACGGCCCCGGCCAGCACCAGCGACACTCTCGGCAAGCCGAGGTATGCGGTACCGCTGGCCTTCAGCGCCCAGGGCCAGTCTGAACCGTGGATTCTACCCCTGGGAGAGTAGAACCGTGGAAAAAGGCGCCTGTATTCCCCGCGAGGGGTGCACAGACGTCATAATCCATGTCCACGTCTTCAGACGGCGACCCCAACAGGTAATCCTCATCCTCCTGGCCAGACAGATTAGACTCCGGGTCAGCAAAGAGAGCTAACCCGGACTGGCCAGGGAAGGTGCCATACGAGGTACTGGCACCCGCGGTGTGCGGATACCCCTGGACTGATAAGCAGCCCGCCGGTTCCAGCGACGACCATCCACGGTCCCTATTGGGCGCGGCAATAAGCCTGCTGCCAGGGCCGTGGAACGCCCCCTCTAATGGGGCCACCTCTGAATCTTCAAACAACGGAAGCGTACTAAGGAACGTTGATTCAGAGGTGGGGATTACCTGCTCCGAAGCAGATGATGAGGTCAATAAAGGATTTGGTCCAGGAAGCATGCCACGAAGCAACTCTGGAACCAAATCCTTTATTGTCCTCCTCATCTCTCCCAACATCTCGGTCCGGAAGGCCTCCATGTCCACCGCGGACGAGGCCTTCCTCTTACCCTTCTTACTTACACCCTCTTTTTTCAGCTTCTTCCTCTCCTCCTCCACCTTGTCCTTCGCCTGCAAGCACAAGAATTCGGACATTAGCTCGCCCCCCCAGTGCTTACATATCTCGCAATTAAGCAAGGGACCACAGGGGCTACACTGAAAACAGAGATGAGGGCCAAACTTGTCCCTCAAAAATCGTCCACAGAACGCACAACCAGGTCTCTGAAAAAGCCCAAAGGACGAGGAGTATGAGCAATCTAGTTAAGCTTAGAAACTCACCAACTCAAGAGAAGGAAAATGATCATAAAGATCATAATTTATCAGAAAACCAGCTTCGGACAACTTTAATTGTTAATAAAGAGCAAGGCTGATTATGACGTCATTAATCCTATGACAGGAAAAAATCGATCCCCAACAAACATCCCAGTGCAAGGACGAATTGTATCTCTAACCAGAACATGTGCAGAATGGACATTTCGACTACACAAGCATCAGATATATACTGATAATGGCAAATAAAGTTAATTATCTCCCTTTCCTCTAAATAATTAACATCACCTCATATCAATAATTAGATACCTGACACCTTGTCTAGACAAACCATCCAACCTGATGAACTGGAGCACTCCACCACTGAACGCCTCTTAACTCTCTCCACCTCTAGGGGAAGGAATTGGATCAAGAGGGCAAAGTGAGAAGACCTTTATAATAGGCCTCCAACTCACTGGACATAGAATTTTTGGTTAGATAACCTAACAGTATTAGTAGGAAATGGAACCATGGTGGAGAGACACAAACCCTCTGCTGATGTCATGTCCATAATATTTCTTCACACAGACCTGTGGACATAAACACAAAGAGAGATTAGTCTTATATAGCACCTAGTTGAAATAAACCAACTAATCAAGGCGCTTATCACGTTTAGCGCGAGTCCCGGAAACACATTACAACGGGACAAAACTCGCTAATTTTACTAGAAGTCACCTGATTTAAAGGTCCTGGGCCCTCCTCTGGCGAAGTCACTCTTCCTGCCATCTTTATCAGGTATCAACAGTTCTGAATTTTGCCAAAAACGCTTATAATTGAGCTACAAAAAGCACTAGCACAAAAGCATGTGTTGTCTCTCAGCCAATAAATTAGCAAAGAGGTAGTGCTAGTCTGCGCATGCGCGGTGGTGGGGCTGGCATCCGCCAGACTACGCTCTGACTCCCTGCCCAGTAGGGGCACCTAACTGTTTTAATCTGAGTGTTTATTGAGTGAAAGCCAATATTTAGCAATATCAAAAGTATTAGGGAGGTAAGTATACTCTTGATGTGAAACACAAAGTGTCCAGGCCTTTAGCCCTCTGCGAATACAAAGCAAGAATTAAAATGCTGCATATGACATAGATGACGAGCAAATGCACAATGACTTGATTGTAATATTAAAATTACTTAGAAACATTAACTTTCTCTTAAATTAATGATAATCAAGACTTAAGGCAGATTTAAAAAATTTTTTAGAGTGAAAATTAATAAACACGGCTTGGTAATTAACTAACCGTTAAAATAACCAAGAAAAACGTTCCGATCGCTACAAACACCTTCATCGATGAAGTGAAGACTAAAGATCGGCACAATTAGAGTGCACAGACACGCCAAACCGAAGGCAAACGTAACTCATGGGTGCCGCCATCTTAGCTAAGAGCGCATCCATCTTGGAAGGAACCGAGTCGCAAGAGAAATTAACCGAGTACCCGCATAATGCTTAAACAGTTAAGGGTACCGAAGCGACTCCAACAACGGCTACCATTTTAAAACAATGTGCCAATTTAAGGAAAATTCAATCATTCATTACGGCACGAATGTATAAATTCTAGATTGATACAACCTGCCCCTGAGATGATTTCCCTTTCTCTTCCATGATGCCAGCAATAGATAGCTCCAACAACGCTGAATTCCGTTAAAATTTTTAAAGAGCTTAGAACACGCGACTTCACAAGTCAGCAAAATAGATGAATCTGACTGTGATTGGGAATTGACTCGGTACCTGGGGCTATGGTAATTCCCGGACACAGTATGGGCAGGACCAGGAGAGTGCGGAGTTTTAATTGTTTATTTTGAGCTAGACTAGATAATAGACATTATCATAATAGTACATCTGGTAAGTATCATTCGAAGTAGAATCTCCATGCCTGCGAGTATGTACATGTATAAGCTAGGTGTTTATGCATGGATGTGTAAAATGTGCATGCCTTATTTCCCCCTACAAGTAAAAAAAGATTAATGACTAAACTACAGAAAGCAATGAACAGGTTTTTAAATATATTCAAGCTGTCTCAAATACACATCAATAATCACTTTCTTACCATTAAAGTGGAATCCTAGAGTGAAGCAAAAATTAAAAGCAGAAAATGATATGAAATATTAGCAAGCAAGTAACCCTTTAATGGTCAAGCCAAACAAAACCAGCCTTTGTGGTTGTCTTGAGAAATGTCAATTTGCACGTCAAGGGAAGAATATTTTTGAAATTTCACCACTGGAATGATTGGTTCTATAACCAACCCAGTTATTCAAGAGGTAAATCTCTTGGCCTGCAAATGGACATTAATGAAGGAAACACTTTTATTTCCTTGACCAATTTCACCCATTAAAGGGTTAATAATGGAACAAGGGACAGTTGAGAATTAGATATATACTATCAAATTTATCTGATTACAAATTATTAGGTCTTTCAAGGCCATGTACAAAACTCAAACATTCTCAGTGCTGGAATCAGATAAATTTGATGAGAGAGAATATGGTTATTAGAAACAGGTAAATGATAAATTAAACAACTCACTGTATAAATTACATGTATCCATCCAGGTGAGTGTTAATCTACTCATGTCATATCTATGATGTTAAAACAATGGCATGAGCAATAAACTGCTGAATGCTAGTACTGTTACACTCTGATTTAATATCAACTGTAATTCCTATTATTCTATTGAGATGGTATTACTGAAACCTATTTTTTTATTTTTGAAATTTATTTGACTGAAAGATGGTGCAGCAACAGTTTCCAATCAAAGTGATTGCCAAATATTTAGCATGCCATTGTTAATTGTTCATGATTATACAATTTGTTAAGCTTAGCATCATTAAAAGGACAATTTTTAATTAAATAAACAGATATGAAACAATTATTCACAAATACCCAGCACAATAGGCCTGGTAAGCTGGACATCCTGGTGTGATGTTTTAAAAACCACACACCCTCTCCTGGTTACAAATAAACATGTAAAGATGGACACCGAGACAACAAAATTTTGACACAGAGAGATGTACATGGATACAACAGGATTTTGACATGTACTCATGGACATCGAGACACCAACATTTCGACATATAAGGATGTACAGCGAGACAGTAGGATTTTGACATGGAAAGATAGACATCAACACAGCCGGATTTCAACATATAAAGATGTACAGTGAGAGTGTGAGACATCAGGATTTCAACATATAAAGATGTACAGTGAGAGTGTGAGACATCAGGATTTTTACATGTAAAGATGGACATCAAGACAGAACGATTTCGACATATAAAGATGGACACTAAGACAACACAATTTTGATACAGGAAGAGGTACAGAGACAACAAAATTATGACATGGAATCCAGTTTTGGATATCGGTGTACATCTATATCCAGGAATATTGGAGGGTATTGTTATATTAGATATTAGTTAATTGACAAGGTGCTTACCACGAGATGATTCTGACATGCGAGGAATTGACAAGCCACGATGGGGTGCCATCGATGTCGACTCACCAGAATACTTATAGTGCAAACCACGTCGGTCACTAAGGCCCGGATTCAACTGAGGCCAGTAATAGAACAGGAGGTTAACCGCTGGTGGACGTGCAACTGGTGGACCGTATGCAATAACACTTATCAGATCCTGAACAATGACAAATAAGATGGCAATAATTACATGAGTATGAAGGGATTTATTGTACATTTAGCATAAGCATAAGTAATAACAAGCATTCTGTAAGTATTGCTTTGCAATACATGGCCCCTACCTGGTGATATAAATCTTTAGTGATTGACAGTCCAAAAAATTCATTAAAAATTAACAGAAGCAGCTGAAACTCGAACTTGATCTGTAACTTCTCATAACATAGCAATAAACCAAGTTTCAGTTATGTATGATGAAGGAGAAGGAGTCTTGAAAGCTGATATGTTTGTATTTCATAAGTCAAAAGGGGACATAACTCCATCAAAAAATCACGCAAATGCCTGAAAGTTGAACTTGGTCTGTAATTTCTCATAATAAAGTAATGTACCAATTCTCAGTTGAATATCTTGAGACTGCGAGAAAAAGGGTGGAAAACTAATATTTTTCGTATTTCATGTCGAAAGGGGACATAACTCCATGAAAAACTGACGAAAACGTCTGAAACTCGAAGTTACTCTGTAACTCCTTATACTAAAGCAATGTACCAATTTTCCCTTAAATATCTTGAAGGATTGCGAAAAAAGTGCGAGAAAGCTAATATTTTTCGTCGAAAGCGGGCATAACTCCATCAAAAATTGACGCATACCCCTGAAACTCAAACTTGGTCTGTAACTTCTCATAACAAAGCAATGTAGCAATTCTCAGTAAAATATCTTGAAAGACTGCGAAAAACTAATATTTTTCGTATTTCATAAGTCGAAAGGGGGCATAACTCCACGAAAAATTGACGAAAATGTCTGAAACTCGAACTTGCTCTGTAACTCCTTATAGTAAAGCGATGCACCAATTTTCGCTTAAATATCTTGAAGGAGTGCGAAAAAGTGCAGAAAGCTGATATTTTTCGTATTTCTTAAGTCGAAAGGGGGCATGACTCCATAAAAAATTGACGGATATGCCTGAAACTTGAACTTGGTTTGTAACTTCTCATAACAAAGCAATATAGCAATTTTCAGTTGAATACCTTGAAGGACTACTAAAAAAAGTGCGGAAAACCAACTGCGACAGATGGATGCACGGAGACGGAGTGCAAACCTATAGTCCCCCCCCCCCGGTTTTACCGGGGTGGAGACAAATGTAACTGTCTTCTTGCACTCCACAGTCATATGGGTAACACACATAGAAAATTTGCTTCAATTCCATCCAATGGTCTCGGAGAAGCTCCAATACAATCAATTTCAGTACATTTACAGCTTTGAACTTTTGAGCCCTCTCCCCAACTCCCACTCTGGACGGAGTCAAATGTAATATCTGCCTGCACTCCGCAATCACATAGCTAACCCACACACTACATTTGGTTGAATTTCATACAACTCTTTTGGAAGAGTTGCATTAGAATCAATTTCCGCACTGATGGACAGACGGACGAGATGACATAAGCCTGGGACTTTTCTTTAAACCAGAAATGTGGTTGCAATACAACCATGAAACTCGACTTTATGACTAGGTAATGACCTATGAAGCTGGACTTCAAACATAAAATAAATATAGGTTTATCAATACACTTGTTAATGACCATGACCTTTTGACCTCAAGATATTTGTCTCATCCCCTCTCATTAGCAAGTGTCCAAGTGTGGGTGCACTATGATTAACACATCATGACATATGAACTGCTAAATTGAGATACAAGCAAAATGTTTTTGTTGAGAAAACTCTTGAGGTTTGTTATTATAACTCCACCCTTGACCTTTTGATGCCAAGGTGATTGTGTTATGCCATCTCATTATAAGAAAGGATGTGTCCCTGTATGCTTAACCAAATGAGATACAAACTGCTAAGTTGAGCTAAAAGCAAATGTTAGTTTTGATAAAAACTCGATTTTAGCGAGGACACAGTGACCTTAACCTTTGACATTTTGACTCCAAGGTGTCATGTGCCATTCCCACTCATGATAAAGAAGCATGTGTCCAACTTTGGCTTCAGTATGATTAAGCAAACATGAGATATAAACAGTGAAGTTGGGTTAAACATAATAGCTTACTGTTGAAAAAACCCAGTTTTTCCTAAGAACATAATGAACTCTGACCTATTGAACCCGAAGAACATTGTGTCAGGCTCTCTCATCACAAGGAAGCATGTGTTTAATTTTGTGTTCAGTATAATTAACCAGACATGACATATGAACTCCTAAGTTGAGCTAAGGGGAAACTGTTAATGTTGAAAAAACATGGATATTACCAAGGACACAGTGAACTTAGCCTTTGATGTTTGACCCCAAGGTGATTGAGTGATGCAGTGTTATTACATGGACGCATGTGTCCAAGTTCAGGTCCATTATGATTAACCAACCATGAGATATACACAGATAAGTTGAGATAAACAAAAAATGTTAACGTTGAAAACACACCACGGTTTTACCGAGGTCACAGTGACCGTGACCTTTTGACTCCAACATAATTGTGTGATGCCATGTCATTATAAGGAGGAATGTGTCCAAGTTTGGGTCCAGTATGATTAACCAATCATGAGATATAAACACAAAGTTGAGACAAACGGAAAATGTAAAAGTTGAAATAAACAAGGTTATACCAAGGACACAGTGCCCGTAACCTTGGACCTTTGAGCACAAGGTCATTGTGTGATGCCATGTCATTATAAAGAAACATGTGTCCAAGTTTGGATCCGGTATGATTAACCAAACATGAGATAAAGAGAAAGATTGAGCTTAATGGTGAGTATTAATGTTGAAAAAACCCCAAGGTTTTTACCAAGGTCACAGTGACCGTCACTTATGACCTTTTTAGCCAAGGTCTCTGTGTGATGCTGTGTCATTATACGGAAGTCCAAGTTTGGGTCCGGTATGATTAACCAAACATGAGATATAAAGAGAAAAGTTGAGCTAAATGCAAATTGGATGCCACTGCTGCACAATGTGCAGGGTATCAAATTTAGTTCGTTTTATTTCGTAAAGTTGAGCTGAAAACGTGGGGATAAACAGCTGTTTAGGAAGACTAGGAATCCCGAAAATTTGCAGTGATAAAAAATATTTATGTCACATACATCTAACTTTTGAAAACAGGTTTGTGGTTCTGCAATTTCTGATTACTCTGCTCACTCATGGTACTGAAGGCCTGTGTAAACAGTGAGGCCAGCGCTGTATGCCTGTTTCCTATTTGTCTATCTACATACAAAATGGTCGAATCACAAAATTTGTCCATTCATATACTGCCTCGCTAGAAAATATTCAGGTTTCATGCCACAGAGTCAAATATCTAAGTCATGATGTCATTAAATGCATAATGGAATACACATTTATGACAACAGCTTTAGAATGCAAGAAGGTAGAATCGTCAAATTTGCGACATCCAGTGTTTCTCATAGGATAGCATCTAAATTTTGGAGATCCCAGGGACCTCACACCCTGAAACCTGGACATCCCAAGCTGAAATCTGGGGGTTGCAAACTGAAATGTTGGGGTGCTAATGCAGTTTTCCTCATTCATGCTAATAATTGAAGGTACCATGAACTAGAGCTGGGCGGTCTGACGGTAGTACCGTGAGGACCGCGGTATACCGTGAACCGATACTGTGACTGTTGACATTTCCAAATACTGTGAATACCGTCCATAATGTTTGAGCAATATTTGAGAAATATATTCATAAAATCTGACTTGACCAAGGGTAAATAAGTACTAATAGTGCCAAAAATACAGGCATCCCTAACTATTAGCCGAGTTGAGGTGAAAGGGTCGTTGTAAAAACAAACATCAAGACGTCAATTACAAAATAATGACAGGCAGAATTGTATGTCAAACGTACGTCTTGACAGTCTCATGGTAAAATTGCTTTATTTAAAACATCTAACATTCTCTGGCCGTCCGCCGGTAGTAATTACACTATAATATATTCCCTATTCCCGTTTCTATTGTTTGTAATTTATTACTCCAAGCATTTTGTCACCGAACAAACACGCTAGAATAACAAAATAACATACAAACTGCGCGCTATTCAAACACAACAGCAATCTCGCAAAGACGTATCTGATTGGTTGTTCATGAACTATACCGTGGGAAAATACATTACTACGCTGAATTTATCAATGAAAATTTACTAAAACGTAGTATTTGCTCGCGCCATATTGATCACGTGCTAATTTATTAACAACAAGCAGCATTGAAGTCGTTATTTTTTATTTTTCTGGCTTGTTTTAAGAAATTTCTTTAAGGATTAAATCCAGTTTAAATAACGACACATAAAAATTATAGTGTTTTAGTTTTTGTAATTCATTTTTCGACTGGCTACACGTCGGAAGTTCGTGGAAATAGCTTTTTACACGCATTGTTCACGTGAAGCATGGCGAGTAACGAGTCTGCACATCGGGTACTCGGTAATTATCAGAAGCTTTGGAATCGGCTATTGTCAATGTCGTGTTATATGTATGTGTATAGGCCTGTTTTCGCGAGTAACAGAATATACGACTCCAACAGAAATAAAAGAGTACAACACTCGCCCCATCTAAATACTCGCGGATTTTGTCCGGACTCTGTTTATCAAAGCGCTCGACCGCCAAAATAAAATTTACCGTTTGCTGGTCACACGCATTAATAGCAAGAACAATCCAGATTGAAAATAGTGCACCCCAATTCCTCAAACAGCGGGTTAAAGTTAGCGAGTCGACCACACCCTTTGACCGATATTCCTGTGAATGATATTACGTCAATAAAAATAGTGACCTAATAAAATCGTGAAACTAAACAGTCGCAATAGCCATGTTTTTCTTCTCTAAATCAGGAAGCCGATTTATTTATTTTACCTTTATTTACCGTTGATTGGAGATGGAAGTGAAAAGGAAATGGAAAAAATTGTTCTAATTTCGTGGCATGCCGTAAGCTCAGATGACGGTATACCGTGGTATTTTTTCATGGTACCGATACCGTCATGTAAATATCAATACCGCCCAGCTCTACCATGAACTCACCCCTCCCCCATTCCATGAACCCATTTATACATACCTGTGAGTTCATGGTACCATGTTGTGGGTATTTCTGTGCAAAAATCTAGACAAATAATTAATATTTATTTATCATACAGGATTATCAGGGTTTCCATGGGACGCACTGCCACTAATTTTGGGTTCCAAGTTGCATTTTGAGGTAAATACCCTCAAAGGGATCCTTATGAGAATCCCTGGCCACATCCCTTCAAATTGTGACATCTTGAGTTTTAGGTCAAATATCTGTGTCATGTGGTCAGTAAGTGCATTGGAAAAAAGGAGTACAAAAGCCTGAGTCATCACCGCCCATGTGCGCAGTCTAAATCATGGATTACCTTGCAGAAATTCGTCTTCATCCCCATCAATGTTTCAACAATCTGCGTGTGAAAAGCTACAAGTACAAAAACAAAGTGGATATATGTACATTGTATGTATATGTCTACTAACTATTGTTATTTACAAGTAAAACAGATCGTAATAAGTAGAACCATTTTAGAAAAGTGCGGCATGTGGAAGATTTCAACATGTCCATAACTATTTAACCCAAATACTAATCATAATGTAAAACTACCAATCCATTAACCCGTACCACACTGAAGTCAAAATCTTTAATTTTCAAAATAAATTAAAAGATGAACTGGTGTTCGTTTTTCAACAAATTTGGTGGAAGATGGTGCTGTCATAGACACCAACATCGTCCACCAAAATTGTTGAAAAATGTGCACCAGTTTCTTTGCTATTGACACAGTAAAAGATAGAATATTGACATCAGAGTGGCAAGGGTTAACCCTTTAATCCTCGAATTTGTTTTTAAAAATTTCAATTTTCTCATAGAAAATGTTCATTTGCACACTAAGAGATTATTTTTGAAGATTTACCACTGTAATGACTGGATCGGTTATCGAGCCAGGCATTCCAGGGGTAAATTTTCAAAAATAGTGTTTTCTTGGTTTACAAATAGACATTTCTCAAGACCATTGCCAAAGCTGTTTTTGGCTGATATGAGTGTTAAAGGGTTAAGTTTATTTATAGTCTCAGATTAGTTCCTATAGTTGGAAACTTGCAATGCTTGTGGTTTGATTAAAAAAGGACTGTACACCGCTTAATTGAAGCCTATGCTCTAATAGAAGCCCACCCCCTAACTTTGACATATGAGCTCAAATGATTTCTTAGCAGTTTCAAAACGGCAAAACTCATGTATTGGACCCCCTCCCTCCCCCACCCGAACTCAGCAGATTGTAGAGGAAAATTTTTTTTAAGAGCAAATTTGTAAAAACAGTGTGTATAATAATAGCAATTGTGTCACAGGGTGTGTCTACTTCACACCGATCTCTGCCCTGATACATTTCCGGCCCCTCTAGAAGTCAATACAGGCCTCAGATTTGTAAATCTCGACCACCTATTAGATTAATACTAATAGTAGGCCACGTATGTTCACGATATAATAAAATTTATTCCACATTTTTGTAGTCAAAATGCACGTAAAAGTCTTGGCGTAATTAGATACCTTCCTTATAACTATATTTTAAGACCAAATTTATGTACCAAACAAGCAGTAGTGCGCATCAATTTTGTAACGCCGATCAACATTAAATGAACCAAAATGAATTATTATGAACGACAATATAGCCGACTTCTTAAGTTGCTGAGCCAGTGGCTCTTTTGCGATGGGAGGCGGCGTGTTCTCGCGAGATATTATACGCTAACGGAAACCCATTACTCAGATCAGTATGATACTCAGTTCCTATCGCGCAATGATAATACGTATAGGGAAATTCCCGAGTTCCCAATTCCAGAATATTTATATCCGAGTACTCGCTCTAAAATAAACTCTTCAATCGGAGGCGAATCACGTGATTTGTATTTTTTCGCGACGCCCTTTTTTTCCTTCTAATTGTGGATTAATTTTTATGTAGTAAACGACCGTTATTAAAGGATACGCAATATTTAGGTGCTCAAATCAAATAATTTCACTTCCCTGGTGATATTTTGAGCTATACATTAAACATAGGCATAGGCGGTGAGAATTTTTACAGGAAAACATGCGTTGAATTTCTGTGGTATCAGTTTTAGAAAACTTTTGGGAAAACTTTAATATAAGCCCACCCCCTTTCTTAGAGATGTTGGGTTGGAAATCGAACAGCTCTTGTCCTAATAGAAGCCTAGGCTTCAATTAAGCGAAATACGGTATATACAGGAAACCTTTCAGGAGTGAAGTTAGCAAGAAAATAGGGATAATGGGGCAGAATGAGCAAGACAAAGGGGAAGCAAGACCATATAAGGAAACATAGGAATTATATGACCAAATCTATCATATTCACCATCATTTTCTGTATGTTGAAAGACCATGGTCATAATGGCGGCGGCCGATTCACTGGCATAGCTGGGCTCCAGACACCCATCAAAACCTGATAATATACGCAGAATCCTTTTAAAAAATACAGGAACATAGATCACCCATCAGAAACCATCTATACAATAAAATAAACATCCAAGGGTTAACATGCTAAGCACGGCCTATAGCATACATACTGTAATATTGCAAATGTCCATATAACATTGAACATGTTATTTTATGTTTACAGTTAAGCACAAAGCAACATATATATTTAAGAGAGAAAACTGTGTAGTAATGGACCTTTCTGGGTTTAGCTATGCCCCGCCCATCTCTAGCTAAGCTCCAGCCACACCTCGCTCATGTTGGGATCGATTGATCTCTGAACACCTTGACTATCAATTTCCAAAAAACTACACAGGTTTGCTGTTGAATATTTTGAAACTAAGTTGACTGGGTGCTGTTGCTGCCTAAGGCAGCAACAGTGCCGAGTCATATTAGTTTCAAAATATTCAACAGCATGTTTATTAAATAGCAAAGAATTACAAAGACATACAATTCAGACAACGTGTCGGACCATTTGAGATTTGGTGACAGTCGATATGTAACACTTTGTGACGCAATGATTATGACGTCATCATACAAGCATTGAGCTGATTATGACGTCATACGAGGTCTGATAATGGATGGATACCCTGGAAAGGTGAATTAACTGTCACCCTCACAGATCACAGACCACAAATTCTTTATGCTGTATGGAACATGCGCTTGAATATTTTGAAACTACTTTGAGTGGGTGCTGTTGGTTCCTGTGGCAGTAACAGGTTCCAGTCAAATTAGTTTCAAAATATTTAGCAGCTTTCATATATAGCTGTCTCGAAATTTAGGCAGTGGAATTTCAAGTGGGTAAATGGTTAATGTTATCTATCAATGTTCTATAAAACAGGTTGAACTGGGCTAAAAAATTACTAATGGAATGACTGCCAGTCATTTCAGTAGTGAATTAATTTTAAAAAAAAGACTTAGTCTGCAAATGGATATTTCTACAGATGCTAGTTTTTGTCTGCTTGACAATTAATGGGTTATACCATTAACATCAGTATGATAAGGACCAGCTGCCACTTAAAGAAGCACTTTTGATCCCTAAATATACATGTCCTAATACAGAGGTTTGACAGTAATACCTAATGTCATAGGAATAAGGTTACTGCAGAGAAGTTCAATCGTATCTTTGTGCAGTGATGACGGGAATATGGCCAATGTTGATGCGACATTATACGG
This sequence comes from Chaetoderma sp. LZ-2023a, assembly GCA_034401795.1. Classification (NCBI taxonomy): domain Eukaryota; kingdom Metazoa; phylum Mollusca; class Caudofoveata; order Chaetodermatida; family Chaetodermatidae; genus Chaetoderma; species Chaetoderma sp. LZ-2023a. The sequence continues at coordinate 124,510,782 of CM067373.1, read as the reverse complement.
CAATGAATCCAACAGATCATACTCCAAGAAAGGCACCAAACAACCAAGTAGGTTTAACACTGATTCACCGAGAGCTGAAAGATAAAATCACAATACAGAGACTGACATACCCAATCCCGAGTCGTAACCTGTCCAACCTGCAAGCATACTTTCAGTGCCACACATATATCATTTCAACTGAGGTCACAATCTTAAGACATCACAATTTTAACCTGTTCACCAATGCACTCCGCACATCTCATTTTCAATGCTACCATAGAGGAACTGTTCAATATTTTGAAATTAACTTAACTGGAAGCCGTTGTGCCCTTAAAAAGCAATGGCTTCCAGTCAAATTAATTTTTAAATATTCAACAGAATAAGTTTTATATCCTAAATCATATACTTGTCACGGGATTTGTCGGTGAAAGGGTTAAAACAGGGACCTACCCATTAGCTAATTAGCTAAAAGCTACTAAGATTGAAATCTGGCTAGAACAGAAAGTAGGATTGATGAAATATTCAGTTCATGAATAAAATCATATATTAATATATATAATTCTCTAAAATGATTACCAGTAAAATGAACTATGGAGATCATTTAAGATAAATATAACGTAACTTGTAACTTATATGTTTTTATTCTGACCAAATTAACTCCCAATATTACAATGTAAGCACCAATATACATGTATAGGTAAGCTTTAAGCGGCTAATATTTAAAAATAAATTTGACTGGAAGCTGTCCCTGCCTTTAGCAGCAGAAACTTCCAGGTAAATCAGCTTCAGAATTGTATTGCAAAGTTATGAACATGTATGCAGTTAATTGATTTGAGTAATATTTAAAGATTAGTAGAGAATAACTTGCTATAAGAGCCACGCTGGCGTATTGAAACTTCATATCTTGATACTCGCCATACTCTGTTACAACATCAAATCATGAACCTCTGAAGAGAGAGAGAGAGAGACAGAGACAGAGAGAGAGAGAGAGAGAGAGAGAGAGAGAGAGAGAGAGAGAGAGAGGAGATAGGGAGAGATAGAGAGAGAGAGAAAGAGAGAGAGAGAGAGAGAGAGAGAGAGAGAGAGAGAGAGAGAGAGAGAGAGAGAGAGTTGGGATTAAAGCTGAATCAAAAAAGCATCCGCTTTTGTTTCTACGAGAATTCTTAATACTTACCAGATGTACTATTATGATAATGTCTATTATCTAGTCTAGCTCAAAATAAACAATTAAAACTCTGCACTCTCCTGGTCCTGCCCATACTGTGTCCGGGAATTACCATAGCCGCAGGTACCGAGTCAATTCCCAATCACAGTCAGATTCGTCTTATATTTGCCTTGGCAAACTGCGAAAGCAGCTCAGCCTCACCTCAGCGGGGCGGCTGAGGCAGGGCCATAGTACATCTGGTAAGTATTAAGAATTCTCGTAGAAACAAAAGCGGATGCTTTTTTGATTCTACTTCGAATAATACTTACCAGATGTACTATTATGATAAACTCCGGATTTCGACAGCCAGGAAATGCCGGTGGGAGGAGGTGAGGCTCGAACCAGCACTCACCAACCATCCAACAGAGAAGGTTGTGAAGAGACTAAAACCCTGGCATACGCTTGGGTTCTGCTATCTGACTCATAGAGTGCTAAACTTCCATGGTCTAGACCGCGCTCCCCCCCCTCTTTTGTCCGCACAAAACCAGAGGGATGTCCATGGGGATGCAACACCCACCAGACCCGTGTCAGCCCCAAGTCTCAGCTAGGGCAGTCCAGTAGAGTGCAAAGAAGCTACTACAACTTCAATATTTGAAAAAACTATCAGTATATCGATTAGATTTTCAAATTGGAATGAGTCTCATGTCTGTATGAGAGGATAAATATACTCTTGTACCAGACTATCTACTTACTCAGTCTGGTATTTCGACTGGAAGTAAACATATTTATAGTCACTTAATTAATGTAAACACTCACCATTTTTGAGTGGTCGATCTGTTCTTGATCATCACAGGAGCTAGGCCCAATCCACGGTCGTACTCAGTCATGTGCATAGCGCTTGGTCAGTGTAGGCGGAAGGCTTTTGTGATGTGTGCGAAGTAGTGGTCGGACGTGGCTTAGTTTAGGTTCGACAGATTGGCGACGGCTACTGGATTAAGTGTGCTGGAGATGTCTCGAAGGTAGAAATCAGTGAATGACGACTCGGCATGCCATTGTGCTACAGACATCACCTGCTCTAAAGAGACACCCTTATAAAGGGCCGATGATGCTGCTAGTGCTCGGACCTCATGGGCATTCGCACGATCAATCTGCTTTCCTGTAGCGATCTTGTGCGACATCTGAATAGCGTCAACTATCCAACGAGAAATAGTATCTTTCGAAGCACGTAAATGGGGAGCTTTGAGACATAACCACAGAGATTTCGGGTCGTCTCTCCACTCAGAAGTACGTTTCTTATACATCTTTAGACATCTGACAGGACACCAAGCACAAGAATTTGGGTCATGTCTAGTTAAACTTGGAAAATTGATCGGCTGTCCTGGATATTTAAGTGACTGATTCTTTGCCAGGAAACAAAGACGTGGAAGTAATCTTAAACCTTCACCCGTGACGACAAAACGGTCTTGTTCGGCAGAAAGCGCATGAATCTCGCTTCTCCTTCTCGCCGACGCTGCTGCAACCAAGAAAACTGTTTTAATAGTTAACAGTTTAATGTCAATAGATCTAATCGGTTCAAAGGGAGCATGCCCTAAAACCTGTAGAACAAGAGATAGATTCCATGATGGGATAGGAATTGGCTGTCTAGGTCGCAGATTGCTCATTCCTTTAATAACTTCATTCAAGGTGTCATTCTCCACTCCCCCAATGGTGAGACTAGGAATGACAGAAGCTAATGCAGACTTATATGCTGCTAGGGTAGAAGGTACAAGTTTGTCAACTTCGTATAAATGACAGATAAAATCTGCTACGTGTTGAACAGATGCAGAAAAGGGATCAATATCTCTTCTCTCACACCACTGTGCAAATTTGTTGATTCTATAATTATATGTTTTTGTGGTCGAAACTCTTCTGGCCGAAGCAACAAACTTCGCTGCTTGCTCAGAAAAGCCACCCTCAATTGCACGCTGCTTGACAACATCCATGCAGTCAATTTGAACATTTCTGGTCTGTCGTGAAGGTACAGACCCTTGTTCTGAGAGATTACATCTCTTGTGTCTGGAAGAGGGATTGGACTGCAGACCAGAAGGTCCAGCAGATCCGTAAACCATGATCGGCCTGGCCAATAAGGAGCGATCAGTAGTACTTGGCACATCCCCTCTCTTATCTTTGCCAGAACTTTCGGGATGAGAATTGTTGGAGGATATGCATACGCGTACATTCCCTTCCAACTTATCGCCAGTGCGTCTACTGCTAGAGCTAACGGGTCCGGGATCGGTGACACGTACGTGACCATCTTTGCGTTTTTCTTCATTGCAAATAGGTCGACATTTGGCTTGCCCCATTGTTTGAATAGAACCTCCGCTACCACTTGGTTGAGCTGCCATTCCGTCGGACGACAAACCGTCCTTCGACTGAGAGCATCCGCTAAGATGTTCAATCTTCCTGGAATGTGTGCTGCCCGAAGAATAATATTCCTCTCTTGGCACCACAGCAGAAGGTTCCAAACCATCATACACAACTCTGGTGATCTTGTCCCGCCTTGGCGGTTCAAATAAGACACCACTGTTGAGTTGTCTGTCCTTACTAGGACAATTTTGTCTTGAACTAGACTCTCGAACTTCTGCAGTGCTAATACCACCGCTAATAGCTCGAGCACATTGATATGTTTCTGCGCATTGGTCCGATCCCATTCCCCTGACACTGACTGATTGTCCAATACCGCTCCCCAACCTGTCAACGATGCATCCGTGAATATGGACATCTGAGGTTGAGGAGGTTGTAGAGGAACACCTCGCAGGAGATTCTGTTCCGACAACCACCACTGAAGGTGGAATATCAATGGTTCTTTTACTGGTATTCTCAGAGATAACGGATCTGTTCTCTGTGACCAGAACGACATCAAATACATCTGAATCGGCCTGCGCCTGAGCGCCGCATATGGCACCACCTTCTCCAGAGATACTAGTAAACCGAGTATTCTGAGAAATTGACGCGCCGTCAGATAGGCTCCTAGAGAAACTGACTCCAATACTGCAATCAGGCTTCTGACTCTGCTCTCCGCCGGAAAAGCTACGCCGTCCCTGAGATTGAAAAAAATTCCCAGATAAACAAACTCCTGGGATGGAGTCAGTTCTGATTTCTCTAGATTCACAATCCATCCTAGCTTCTTTAATAAGTCTAGGACTACCTTCAGATTGCTGCGCAGAGTGACTGGATTCCCCGCCTTTAGCAGCCAGTCGTCTATGTAAGTGTGAACAGCTATGTTTCTCCTGCGAAGTAAAGAAGTCATGGCGAGAACCACCTTGGTGAAGACCCTCGGAGCCGTGGTCAGGCCGAATGGAAGAGCATTGAATTCCCAAACATTGTCTTGGAATGCAAACCGCAGGTACTTCTGAAAGGGAATTGACATTGGAATATGAAAATAAGCATCCTTCAGATCTATTGATACCGCCCACATGCCTTTCCTGAGCCCTGTCATCACCGCTGCTACCGTCTCCATCTGAAATCTGGGAGAAAGAATAAATTTGTTCAACGGTTTGAGATTGAGAATTGGTCTCCACCCTCCGGTACGCTTCGGAACTAGGAACATAATCGAATAGAAGCCCAGTGATGACTGATCGGCGACCAGGTGAATCGCCTTCTTCTGACGAAGCGATTCTATCTCTGACTGAATGGCAACTAGACGGTCTAATTCCCTTGGAATAGGAGTCCATATTGGAGTCGAGGTTAACGGAACTAACGATTGATGGATGAGCCAGTCCGGATCGTAGCCGTTTCTTATCCACTGACAGACTAAACAGTCGCGCACGACCTGTTCCCATTGGCTTAGGAATATCTGAAGTCTGCCTCCGACGGAAGGAATCTGCACACAGTTGTCGGTCGAGATTAGCCGACAAGACGCTACATCACTTGGGTGAAGATTCTCGACTCCATTTGTTTCCAAAGCCGCCGGTATTGATTCCGCCGGAAACCCGTCAGGAACGAGCCCCACGGCCGCCCCGCGGCTTCTTGTGGTATGACGGTCCGGAACCGCCGCCACGACTATCCTTACGGTAGCCGCCACGGCCCGAACCGCCACCCTTCCTGTCGTCCTCATACGGCCTCTTACTAGAGGGCTTGTATGTGGACGAACGGCCAGGCCCTTGTGCTCCGGATGGCCTATGGGCATCACGGGCAGAAGGACGGAAGGGCGATCTAGGACGCTGCCTCTGCTGCTCCTGTCTGTGTTGATGGTAGGACTGTTGCGGCTGAGTCCTCTTGGTCGACTTCCACGACTTGCCGACCACTTCTTGCTCCGCCACCATCGATGCAACTTTAGAAAGCGCTTGTCGTGCCGAGCCGCCGAACAAGCCTGGACCTATGAAAGGCGCAGAAGATAACGCTGCCCTCATCTCTGGTCCTGGTTCCACACAATCGAGAACCATTCTCCGTCGCTCTGCTAAAGTTCTTGTGATCACCCTGGCCAGGCAATCCTGAGACAGGCGCATGGTGTCCCGAACAACTCCGGGAGCAGCCTCTGGCACCTGTCCGCCTTCCGCCGTGCAGTCCAGCATACCCTGCAAGACGGTACACCCGTGCGACAGCGCAGCCATGGCTGCCCTAGCCGCATCCTCAATGAGCGTGAGCTCATTAAACGGGTCTTTGTTGGTCTGAGAAACCAAGGGACGTGACCGCCCCTTGGCCTTCCCAGCCAACGGCCTATTCAGCGCCTCACGTTCCGCAACGGAAAGCCGTGGAACCCTGGCGTACTGATGATAAGCCTGCTCCGGAAAACGGACCCTACTCCTTATCCCCTTCGGGGCCTTGGGCAACGCATAGTCTGGCTGAACCAGACGATATGCCGCAACTTCCAACATGTCAGAAGTCTGCGTGTCCAAGGGGAGTGTAGGCATGGCCGAAGAGCCACTGGACAGAGCGCTAGCCGCACGCTCTGACATCCGCTCCATCGCCGGATCGCGCTGAGATCCTAGATCCGATGCCAACCCGAGACGATTGGTCATCCATCCAAGGACCTGCACCCATTCAGCTTCGGCGCAGAAAGCGGAATCGTCCATTAAAGAACTCCCGTTTTCATCCTCCCTCTCTCCCTTAGATGAGAGGGCCACCGACGCTCCTTGCTGAACGCTACGACATACGTCTCTGCCAGGACAGAGCGCATCCATAGCGCGACTACCAGCGGCACCAGTATCCAACGAATCGCCGGATACGGATTCTCCGCAGTCCATCGGCTCCAACACGGGATCCGGGACTACGACCGCCTCAATCACGGCTGGCACTGTCACTCCGATAGGAGCCGCGCCTAACGCCGCCGGGATAGCCGTCGGAACCGCAAACCACGGCTCCGCCGGCATATCCGGTTGCACAAATAACGGATGAAAAATGCCCGACGGAACGTCGACATCACCATCCGCCTGGCAAACCCGTACAAATCCCGAGGGAGACCCCTGGGACGTACTAGGCATCGCCGACATTGAAAGATCCGGCATGCCGGAGTCTTCCATCAACAGCAAATCTTCCTCCTCTACCGACGGCTCTTGAGCCGAGGACAGAGAAGGGTCAGGTGCATGACCCTCAGCAGAACTAGCCGGACCACCTAATGGTTGCCCTGCACCAGCTTGCCTCACCGGGCCCGTGGACTGTAATGAATCAAACATGGCCTTGAACTGGGCCGCCCATACGCCCAGTGCTGAATCCATCCTCTCATTCAGCCGACCTTCCAGTCCAACCAACGGCGCTTGCTGCCGCTTCACTGCCTTGTCCTTCTCTATACGCTCCAGCCTCGCCCGTCGATCCCTGTCAAACTCAGCCACCATTGCCGACGACCACTTGACGCACACATCACACGGGCTTCCGACCTTACACTTCGCACACGCCACACAGTGATGACCAAGATACTTCCGTTTCATGAACCTGTTGCACTTCTGGCACAACGTGTCCGGGTTCTTCGGTTTCTGCGAACACAGAGAAGAATTAAAACGCTGCACATGACAAGTGATGACGAGCAATACGTACAATAGACTTGATAGTTAAGATTTCTTAAACACATTAACTTTCTCTTAAATTAATGATAACAAGTCTTAGGCAGGAAATATTTGAAACTTTTTTGAGTGAAAATTTTTTACAAAACACAACTCAGCCTTTAACTAACGTTAAATAACCAAGAAAACCTCGCCGATCACTACAAACACCCTTGACAATGAAGCGAGAGCTAAAATCGGCGATAACAGAGTGCCTGGATACACCAAGCCAATAACGACAAATTACATGGGCGCCGCCATCTTGGCTAAGGGCGCATCCATCTTAGAGGAACCGAGTCGCAAGAGAAATTAACCGAGTACCCGAATTAAAACTAAAAGTTAACGGGTACAGAAGCGACTCCAACAATGGCTAACATTATAAAACAATGTGCCAATTTAAGGAAATTTCAAACAGTCATTATGGCACGAATGTATAAATTCTAGATTGATACAACCTGCCCCTGTGATGATTTCCCTAGTTCCTCCATTAGTCCAGCGATGGTTTTCACAAACACGCGCTAAAACTGCTTAATTTATCAATTAAATGACACTCTAAACACATGCGACTTGAAACAAGCGCAAAATAGACGAATCTGACTGTGATTGGGAATTGACTCGGTACCTGCGGCTATGGTAATTCCCGGACACAGTATGGGCAGGACCAGGAGAGTGCAGAGTTTTAATTGTTTATTTTGAGCTAGACTAGATAATAGACATTATCATAATAGTACATCTGGTAAGTATTATTCGAAGTAGAACTGTCATGCTAAACCAACCAATGCTTAACCAATGATAACGTAGTGCTATCAATAACTTTCTGTTTTCTGTAATTCTATTATGAGTTAGGGCATCGATTCAATAAACAAAACCCATGTAACAGTTCTCAGCCACTATAAAATCATTCCCTCAGTACAGCAAGTTATCAGTTAGCTAGCAAGTGTAATGCAAGCATTTGACAGGTAAGCACTACAAAGTGTAGTGATATAGTCAGATATACAGAGCGTTGTCATCTGTGTATTGCTTAGCTGGCGTACTGAGTGAATCCTTTTATGTGCGAGGATTGTTAGGTGGGTCCTGTTTAAAGTAACAAAACCTATTGTTACAAAACCTAGACTCATAATCCAGTTACCAAAGACAGAAATTATTGATAGCACAATGTTACTGGTAGGTGCTAAACACTGCTTATTTTAGCATGGCAGATCAGCTTTAATAAGATAATATCAGAAGATAACAGTGAATGAATCATTCTATATCATACCTAATTGACCCAACTGCAACATAGGAACAATATCTATGATGTTCAGCACTGCTTTATACAGGCCAGAGTAGTTTAAATTAGGAAAAATTGCTAGTCGAACACTGTCACGCTGCCGAGGTCCAAAACTTTCAGCAGGAATGTCAGGAACATCTTTTAAAACGCTGAAAGAAAAATTTCCTAAATTATAACCACAAGATATATTTTTATATAATAATAATATTAAACTGTTCACTGATGAAATTCAAATTTTTTTTCAATTTCAAGGCAACCATACAAAAAAGCGTTTCAATATTTTGAGAATAGTTTGACTAAAAAGCTGTTGCCATAAATAACAAACTCTTGAAACAATAAAACAGCAATACAGATCAATGGCTGTCAGTAAAATTGCTTTCAAAATATTCATCAGATTCTTTATTTGTATATATATATCTTCATGGAAGCCAGATTTCTATGCATTCTGGATGAAGAGTAGAGAAAATTATCAGCCATGTCAGTGAAAGAATGTACAAATACACGCTCTCCCACTATGTTGTGAATTAGGAATAGGTTCAATTGGTCAAAGATTACAAAGGTTCTTCACTCAATATTATTCTAACATCTGTATGCAGAAAATCGATTCTCAGCGCCTGCACCGTTCAATAATTTCTTATGGTGGTTGAGTGGGTGGGTAAGGGGTTGGTATCCCCGAGCACCTTTCTATGAGAGGGGGAACACCCATCTCAGTTCTTTCTCCAGACAATGCCATCTAGTGTGCCCTTTTTGTGGAACGTGACCCCGCCCCTCAAATCTGCTTCCGGCGCCCCTGCACAGGTGGTCACTCAGATGTTTGAATTCATCAGTAAGCGATATTGGATATTCTACCTGAGTAAGGTTTGTGAGAAGTACTTCAGTGTATTAGCAATATCCACTCCTGTAGGCTGCGGCGGAACAGCGTTCATTATCCGATAATGGTAGTCCTTTAGGTTGCGAATCTTAGATGTAACTATGAGATAAAAAAAATGTCCATATATAAGTATACATGAAAAGTATAATGTGATTAATTATATACTAGCTTAACAATCATTGTGCACATGAAACTACACATCAACACAATGGATGACTACAATCTGTCAATCAAGTATATGACAATAATCAATTACATCAGCCGTATATAAGCTGATGTCACAATTATAATTGAAACTAGATTGATCGGTCAATGACGCGCCATCGCAAATCCCCATGTTCACCTCTTTGAACTTTTGCGCCCCCTCCCCTCACCCAAACCCACCTCCAGGGGCGGGGACAAATGTAGATGTGCTCATGCACTCCACATTGATATGAGTAACTCACATACTAAATTTGGTTGAATTTTGTCCAATTTATTTGGAGGAGTTGCACTACAATCAATTTTTCTACCTTTTAACCCCCATTCCTCATCCAAAATGGTGCGGGCCAAATATAAATGTGCTCATTCACTCCACATTGATATGGGTAACTTACCTGTACATACCAATTTCCGCTGAATTCCGTCAAACAATTTTGGAGGAGTTACATTACAATCAACGTTTTACCTTTTGACCCCAATTCCCCCCACCCACCCCTGGGGGCAGAGCCAAAGGGAAATGTGCTCATGTACTCCACATTGATATGCGTAATTCTGGGAATTCAGGGTTCAATCGCCACATGGGCAAAGCGTGGGTGGAGTATAGTTATAAATGGATGGGGCATAGTTTTCTTTATACACATGTAAAGATATACCGGTTTCACATTTTAATGGTCAAATTTGGTCAAGAAAATTTACATATCTGCCTAGTGAATGTCCATTTACAGGCCAAGAGAATAAAAATTTTGAAAATTGATCACTGGAATGACTGGCTCGGTTATCGAGGCAGCCATTCCAGTGTTAAATTTTCAAAAATTGGACATTCAACAAGACCATAATATAGGCCGGTTTTGGCCGGTATGACCAGTAAAGCGTTAACCTTGTAATGAGCTTGAGTGGTAAAAAAAAAATCACACTTTTTGCTTAGTGAATGTCCACTTGTCGAGTTGTCGGCCAAGAGCAGACTATTTAAAAAAGATTTACTACTGAGATGACTGACTCGGCTACCAGTCATACCAGTGATAAATATTCAAATTCTCTTATCCTGCAAATGACCAGTAAAGGGTTAAGATTCTCCAGGTACATGTAGAAGCAAATTTATTGAACAAGTAAGTCACTTTGACGGTGCATACCACCGTAAAGCACCTCAGGAATCTCAAATGTTTTGGGAAGGGGTTCCTAGGACCCCTTAAAATTTTGCATGATTGTAAAATATGGGTTAGTTATATATACGCTTTATTCAGATTGGAATGTCTAACTTGTAAAGGGCATAAGGGTCACCAAAATTTAAGTTTATTGGGTGTATTAAGCAAAGGACATGAGTCATCAAAAGAGGACAAAACTAGACAAAATCACATGATTTATACTCTCTTGGCCTGCAAATGAATATTAACTCTTTAGTTTTCAAGCCAACCTAAATTGACATATGCAGTGGGCTTGAAGAATGTATATTTGCTCTAACAGCTGAGCCAGTCATTCCAATGAAAATTTGTCAAAGATAATCGTCTCTTGGCCTGCAAATTGACATTCACTAAGCAAAAATTAAGATTTTCTCAAGCAATTTTGAACATTAAAGCATTAGATGAGTCCAGAGTTACATTGCCATATTTTATCATATTTTACTGTTTAATGGCTAAATTTGGTCAAGAATATTAAAAATATTTGCTTAGCGAATGTCCGTTTGCATGCCAAGAGAAGAGTATTTTAGAAAATTTACCACTGAAATGACTGGCTCGGTTATCGAGCCAGTCATTTCAGTGGTAAAATTTTCAAAAATACTCTTCTCTTGGCCGGCAAATGGACATTCCTCAAGACCACTGCAGAGGCTGGCTAAGGCCGGCTTGGTCATGACAGGGTTAAAATGTACTTACAAGTTGCTGCTCTGGTCGCCATCGTGACAGCTTTCTTGTTAATCAATTACTCAGTGATTTCTCGTAGGGAGGAGGCCAACCTGGTATTAGTCTGAAACAATTAAAGGCATAGGAAATTAATTGCATAAGATAATATTTAATAACACGCGCCATCAGGAGACGGCATATTCCACCGGATGCAAACATTTCAGATAAACACACATCAAATGTTGACATCATTAATGGTAAAAGATCATATATTAGCAACCAGAAATGTGGTTGAAGATTTTAAGCTTGTCTGTCTACTTAAGACTGATTTGCATAAGGCAAATTAACTATTTCTTTTACCATTCTGAACTAAAAATAATGCTACGGGATGCATGCATACACTGCATTGAGCAATGATGTAATGGTATAAGTGGAATAAGCAGACATGGGAGAATGGCGGAATCCAGTTTTAGCTATTACCCACCCCTCTTTAACTAAGCTCCACCTACACTTCGCCTATGTTGGGATCAATCGATCCAAGAACTCCCTGACTATCAATTTCCAGAAAACTATTCAGGTAAGGTGTTGAATAGGACAGCAACAGTGCCCTGTAAAATTAGTTTCAAAATATTCATGTTCAGCATGCTTATTAATTTATAGCAAACTGTAATTACTACATGTACGACGATTCTGTAGCCTGATGTCTTCTACTAGGTGTGTAGATGAAAAGTCTGAATGTCCCACCACGGCTCCTGCGGTCCTTTTTATAGTGAATCTAGGAGCTGATTGGTTGTTAAATTGGCTTCTGATTGGCTAGGAGAAGTTGCTAAGGGAGATCTTGCTTCTGATTTGTCCAGAATTTTGGACAATCAGAGCCGTTTTTCCGGTTCTCCAGGACCGTTTTTGGTTGATGTATATGCGGTTCCTGTTATTTTACTGGATTATGTGTTTGACAAACCGTGTGTGAAGGTTTTTTGTCAATTTCCTCAATTTTTGAAAACTGTTTTTTTTAAATTTGTTGGAAAAAGGCTTCTTGGCAGGTCGGAGCTTCCTGGTGGTTCAGATTTTTTTTACGTATCTGTCCTTACTATGGACATCATCAGAGGACTTTGATTACAGCAACCATTATATTGGTTTTCAAAATGCGAATTGTTGAGAATTTCTGTTCAGATTTTGTGATATAATTTTGTTAAATTCTGGTTTATTTTAGTTTTTCCTTGTTTTCTTGTTCCCGGCTGGGTCAGTCTGGCACCGGTCGGACGGGCCGGTCCAGCGCGAAGAGGCACGTGGCGCACGCACGCGCGTGTCAATGCACACTTCACTAGGGTGTGCTTGGTGGTGTACCGCCGTGCACGCACCCCTGTGCCTCCATGCACTGGGGCGGCCTGTCCCCCTATGCGGGTGACTGAAAAACGGTAGAGGGAACCGTTACATTGGTTTTCCAGAAGCGGTGCTGCTGAAGATTTCCGTTCTGACTGTTTAGATGCAAATATTTGTGGTCTGTTATTAGAGGAAATATAAATTTTTTCTTCCTTTTTTGTTCTCTCAGCTTTTAGATTAGCACAGATTTCCTTGATTCTTAACTTCTGGATACGCTTGGCTTTTCCGTTTCCTGCGTCGCTCTGTGGAGTCGGGTTTGTCTCCGAATGCAAAGTCAGCAGGATGCTCAAGAGGGATCCTACAGTGCGGCCTGCACCCTGCCGGATCCCTCCATGCGCAATCACCAGCATCGTTGCTCTCGTCCACTTCTGCAGTCGCTGCTGCTGGTGGGGCTGGTGGAGCATTCACCACTGCAGCCGCAGTCGGGAACACCATTTTGATACCGTTCAGATGTCTGGCTTTGTCCAGCATCTCGTTCTGTGTCTTCCTCCCCATGCTGTGGATTGATTTGAGATGATGGCATATATATTCCATCCTGGCAAATCCTCTACTACACCAGTTGCCCGTCCATGGGTGGAATTCCTCATGCTTACTCTTCCAGTGCCGGTTTAGACTTGCTGATGTGTTGTAAACATTATTTCATTGATCACATCTAAACATCTTGTTGTTGATTGTTAAACTGTCAGTTCAGTGTTAGTTTTGGTGGTTTGAGATCTATCTGTATGGATTAGAATGTTTCCTTGGAAGCTTGTGTTGGAACACTCTAGCGTGTGATTTGTGAAGCAATAATTTGTGCGCCAATGAATTTATGAATGAATGACGTCATAACCGTCGTCATAATGAAGATGGATTGTCTAGATGAATCATGAATGAATTACTACATAGGTGGGAGATCAGATTTTTGACAATCTTATCCCGCTTGATTGATGCCTATAGGAGCAATACAATGGAGTTGGTGTATCCAATGGCTTTCTTTAGCTTTTCTCCATGTGGTGAACGTGTCATTATCAGGATCTGATGAGAGTACTTGAATGATCCGATATTGGATATCACTTCTAGAGTGGTTTTCTGAAGTGAAATGCCTCGATACAGGTGTGTTGTATCTGATGTGTTTATGGAGGTTGACGATGGAACGTAGATGTTCTTGGATCCTGATTTTAAAGATGCATTTTGTTTCTCCCACATATTGTTATTTGCATCTTTTGCAAGTGATGAGATAGACTATATTTCTAGTCTGGCAGTTTCCTGAAATCTTGGCTCTGTAAGTGAGTTGTGTGTGGTTACTTTCATCAGATCCTGATGAAGATACATCCACCACATAGAGAAAAGCTAAAGAAAGCCATTGGATACACCAACTCCATTGTATGGCCCCTATAAGCATCAATCAAGCGGGATGAGATCAAAAATTTGGTCTCGCACCTATGTAGTAATTCATTAATTTATAGTAAAGACATACAATTCATTAACACTTAGTCTTCATAAATTCAGCTTTCGTGATGAACTTAGCTACATTATTCATGACATAATTCATTATGACATCATCCTATACATTGCGTAATTGCTTATGACATCATATGATTGATGGATAAACATCTTATCCTTTGCAATATCTCCTTCAAAATCGCTTAGTGAAATTCAACAATATTTGTTATGCGAGTTACCGGTATCCATATCATTATATCAGAGATGAGGGGCTGGGTCAGTTGGGGAGCAATGGGACATGTCAAAAGCTGTAAACAGGGTGGGGGATTTCTGATGGCGCAATTTAATTAATCTTGTTGTTGTAGTGGTTAGTGGTGGCTATGGAAGTGGACTAGTGGTGGTATGCTTTAGGCTGTGGTGCTCGTTCAAACTGTTATTGTGATGATCGTGGTTACGATTCTCTTTTACAACAGCTGCAGCACCATCACTGATCATAGCTGTTAGTCTGTTACTGTTGATGGTTATGTTGTTTTCAGCGGCAACATCGGTGGTCACCGCGGCAGCAGGGATGGTGAGGGCAACGTAAGAAACAATGGTGCATGCATGCGTGCACATGTTAGTAGGATGAGGGATGGGGTATAGTAGTTGAATAATTTTTTGGTCGCGAAAAAAGCACATGCACATCTTCACATGATACTGATGTGGACAAAATTTAAACGAAATCAAGGATTTCTTTTTTCACGAGAGAGTTGATACTTACCTCCCTAATACTTTTGATATTGCTAAATATCGGCTTTCACTCAATAAACACTCAGATTAAAACAGTTAGGTGCCCCTACTGGGCAGGGAGTCAGAGTGTAGTCTGGCGGATGCCAGCCCCACCACCGCGCATGCGCAGACTAGCACTTCCTCTGACTAATTTATTGGCTGATACACATGCAACTATTAAGAGCCTGAAGACCGAGCCTCTGTGGGGTGGAGAGGCCGGGTCCGTATCTAGGGAGGTAAGTATCAACTCTCTCGTGAAAAAAGAAATCCTTGATTTCGTTTATTTCACATCAAGAGTATACTTACCTCCCTAATACTTTTGATATTGCCAGAATTCGACAGTGAATTCGGTGGGAGGGAGGCGAGGTCAAAAGACCAGCTCATCCCTATACGCTTTTCTGCATTTAAGGCACTTAAACTTCTGAAACTGTATGAAAAAACAGTCAGGATTTGACTAACCATCGGATAACACCACCGATGTATGAGAGATGACCGAATGTCATATGCGCTCCACCCCCCCCCCCTCCTTCCTGGGAGGAAGAGTCGAATGACCTCAATGTCCTATATGCTCTCTACGTACAAGTGCCATGTACTACAGGACAGAGATGAAAAAGCTCCATTTTCGTATACTCTCAACAATGAACCACATAAATACACAAAACCATCATCATATTAATAACGGGTAACGTGACAAGACAATCAACAATGGACAACCCATGCACAAGACTGACCTTGTTGAAATGGCTGCTGACATCATCTTCCCATTGGTGAAGAATGATGCAGTCCCAAAAAAGTGGTTGTTTCCATAAATTAATTGTGAAATATATAAGCAATGAGGAAACCTCATCAAAAATATAAACCTAGTTATTTTTTCAAAATCGACAAGGCGAGAGGATTAGAGGTGTCACGGAGATAATGGTTTGTAAAACTTGACTCACAGTGCCACTGAGCCACCGACATAATATCATCCACAGGGACCCCATTAAATAGGGCAGTGGATGTCACTACGCCGCGGACACTGTGAGCCTTGGCCACGTCAACCTGCTTCCCGGTGACGGATTTATGACAAAACTGAATGCATTCTACAATCCACCTGGAAATGGTGTCCTTAGAAGCCCTGCCATGGGGTTCAATATATAATAACCATAACGCCGACTGGTCGGTGCGCCACTCCGATGTACGTTGTTTGTACCGGAGAAGCGCCCGGACGGGACACCATGCTTTAGAATTAGGATCATATCTAGTTAAAGCAGGCAAAACAATAGGTTGACCTGGATATTTCAACGACTGATTCTTAGCCAAGAAATTAATCCTAGGTAGCAGCTTAAGGCCTTCCCCTGAAACCACAAAACGGTCATCCTCGGCTGATAAGGCATGAATTTAACTTCTACGCCTAGCCGAGGCCACAGCAATTAAAAACACAGTCTTAAGTGTTAATAGTTTCATAGAAATGGAACTAAGTGGTTCAAAAGGCTTATCACCTAGTACTTGAAGCACTAGCGATAAACTCCAAGACGGAATAACAGGGGGATTCCTTGGTCTTAGATTGCCCATGCCTTTAATTAATACATTTAATGTATTTACTTCATCACTTCCCCTCTTAGCCAAGCAAGGAATAACAGACATTAAAGCTGACTTATAACCAGCAATAGAGTTAGGCTTGAGGCTATAGGCATCATACAGGTGACAGAGGAAATCAGCTACTACCTGAACAGATGAATCCATTGGATCAATACATCTTTTTGAGCACCATTTTGCAAATCTGTGGTTTTATAATTATATGCTCTGGAGGTTGACCCCCTCCTGGCTTTGGCCATAAACATGGCTGCTTGCTCAGAAAAGCCCTCCTTAATTCTAGATTCCTTGACAACATCCACGCAGTCAATCTGAACATTGACGGATTGTTGTGAAGGGCCTTGCCCTGGAAGATAATGTCGTCCATCAGAGGCAGAGGAACCGGATTGCAGACCAGAAGGTCCAGCAGATCCGTATACCATGATCGGCTTGGCCAATCCGGGGCGATCAGAAGCACTTGGCATTCCTCCTGTCTGATTTTCTGAAGAATTTTTGGAATCAGGATTGGTGGAGGGAATGCGTATGCATACATTCTCCCCCAGCTGATAGCTAACGCATCTGTTGCGAAAGCGCTTGGATCCGGAATCGGAGAGACGTACGTCGTCATCTTCGCATTCTTCTTCGTTGCGAACAAATCGATGTTGGGTTCCCCCCAATGGTCGAACAGACGATCCGCCACACATTGATTTAGTTGCCATTCCATGGGTAAAACACTCATCCTTCGGCTCAATGAGTCTGCTAGCAGATTTAACCTTCCCGGAATATGAACTGCTTTCAAGGTAATCTGGTGATCCAGGCACCAACAAAGCAGTCTCCATGTCATCATACAGAGACTGGCCGACTTCGTTCCGCCTTGGCGGTTTATGTAAGTCACAACTGTTGAGTTGTCTGAACGAATAAGAACAATCTTGCCCTGAACTTTATGTAAGAAATGTTCCAGGCCCAGGACTACTGCTCTTAGCTCCAGTAGATTTATATGTTCCTTTGACTGTTCCAGATTCCAAAGCCCTGATATCGTGGATTCTTCCAGGCAAGCTCCCCAGCCCTCCATCGATGCATCTGTATACAGTCACCTGAGGGTGGGGAGGGGTTAGCATAACCCCCACCAAGAGATTCTCTGTGTCCAACCACCATTGCAGGTGGTGAATCAGAGGCGCCAACACTGACACGTTCGAGTCCAGCGAACCTGTACTCTGGGTCCATTGTGTCATGAGAAATAACTGGATCGGCCGCCTGCGTAAGGCGGCCTGAGGAATGACTGGTTCCAATCAAACCATCAACCCCAGCATTCTCAAGTAAACCCGTGCCAGGACATGACGACTGTCGCACACTGACTGAATTAATGAGATGAGTTTCTGAACTCTCTCCTGAGTAGGAAAAACATATCCTGTCTCTAGATCGAAGAACATCCCCAGGTAAACAAACTTCTGGGATGGAGTCAGCTCTGATTTTGGGAAATTGATTATCCAGCCCAAGTCTGTGAGAGTCTTCAAAACAATCTCCAGACTGGCCGATAAACTTTCCTGGGTGTGCGCTTTCAAAAGCCAGTCGTCTATGTACGTGTGGACTGCTATGCTTCTCCTGCGGAGGTATGCGGTGATCGCAAGAACCACATGGGTGAAAACCCGAGGAGCCGTGGAAATTCCGAAGGGTAACACCCTGAATTCCCACTGTCTGCCCTGGAATGCAAATCTCAGGAAGCGACGGAAACTCCTGTGTATGGGGATGTGGAAATAAGCGTCCTTCAAATCTATCAACGCTGTCCACATTCCCATCTCTAACCCCGCCAACACCGAGCGCACAGTTTCCATCTTGAAACTGGGCGTCTCTATGAACTTGTTCAATGGCTTGAGGTTGAGAATTGGTCTCCACTCTCCGGTGTTTTTTGTTACTAAGAACAGGGTTGAATAGAAGCCCGGACACTTTTGTGCAGGCTGAATAGCTCCTTTTTGTATGAGGGAATTTATTTCCTCCTCGATACACAACCTTTGCTCTGGATCTCTCGGATTTGGAGTCCAGATCGGCACTAGAGACAGTCGCAATGGCGGGCCTGTCATCCAATCGGGATGATACTCGACTGAAAGCCATCGCAAGACTAAACGGTCCTGAGTTAACCGTTCCCACTCTTGCATGTGGTCGGCTAGCCGGCCTGCCACCGGTCCACCTAGGGATAGAGGTGGACATAAGGAGTGCAAGAGTGGCACTGTCTCCTTTGCCAGAAACACCGGAGCGGTTCTCACCGCGGTAACCATCCCATCAGGAACGATTACCACGCCCAGATCCTCGCGCGCCACGACCAGCACCACGCGCACCTCCCTGGCTGACTGCGCCTGAGGAGCCTGCGCCCCCCTCGCTGCTGGCCGAATCGCACGCGGCCGAGGCCGAGGCTGCGATGGTGGTTGGCCTCTGACCTGGCCACCACCACCTCGAGCCTGCAGGGGACGATACGCAGGGGGTGCGGCGCGAACGTTAGTACGACGAAGCACCTCAAACTGCTCGCGCAGCGCCCTCTGGTTATTTACCAGAGTAACCGTCTCCTGGAGGTGTCTACATCCCTCACCTCCAAAGAGACCAGGACCTGTCATCGGCGTACGCAGTAGCCTATTGTACAGGTCCTGGGACGGGCACAGATTGTCCAAGGCAAATGTGCGCCTTGCCCGGACACTCCTGGTCACCGCCCGAGTCATACAGTCCAGAGCCAGGTTGATACCATCCTGGATGGCTCGCTGGACTGTGACCGGACTTGTCTGGCGCGATGCGGATGCTGTTACTACCCCTTGTAACAGCTGGGAGACGTGGGACAGAGCGGCAATCGAAGCCCTCCCACACTCCTCCGCATCACGCAACGCGGTATTTGCTGAACGCAACGCGTTCGAACACAAGACTCCCATGTCAGAACGGGAGCCTGGCCGCGCATCCTCACCCAAAGCCGCGCGGTCATCCACGCTCGGCTTAGGTACCACACCGTACCGCTGGCACGATGCGGCAACGCCTGGCCACCTCGCGCGGGGCCTTCGCGAGACGTCCACTCGACTTAATGGACGTCTCCGCCGCCTCGAACATGTCAACGACATGCTCTGCCAGCGGCAGAGAAGGCATAGCGTTAGCAGTAGCCTTACCAGCTAACCACGGCCTGTGGTCACGCTGGCTAGCCGACTGCGCCACGGGCAGATCTGGCCTAACACTTACCAACCACTGGCAAGCGTCAGACCAATCCTCTTCCGTGGCTAGCTGCGAGCGCTCTACAAGACGGGGGCCTTCGTCTTCCTCCTGAGCGCAAGCAGCAGAGCTTGCCGGCGGATACGCTGATACCCCTGGCAAGCCAGGGAAAACATGCGGGCCTGAAAGCACCGGCATGCTAATCTCACTGGCTTGACCAGGAGCAGGCACCGTGGTAGAGCACGGGGCACATACCGCCCCACCACGGCCCCGACCAGCACCAGCGACACTCTCGGCAAGCCGAAGTATGCGGTAACGCTGGCCATCAGCAGCGCCCAGGGCCACAGTCTGAGCCGTGGATTCTACTCCTGCGTGAGTAGAACCGTGGAATAAGTCGCCTGTATTCCCCGCGAGGGGTGCACAGACATCATAATCCATAGCCACGTCCTCAGACGGCGACCCCAACAGGTAATCCTCTTCCTCCTGGCCAGACAGATTAGACTCCGGGTCAGCAGAGCTAACCCGGACTGGCCAGGGAAGGTGCCATAGGAGGTACTGGCACCCGCGGCGTGCGGATACCCCTGGACTGATAAGCAGCCCGCGGGTTCCAGCGACAGCCGTCCATGGCCCCTCGGCGCGGCACTAAGCCTGCTGCCAGGGTCGTGGAACGCCCCCTCTAATGGGGCCACCTCTGAATCTTCGAACAACGGAAGCGACCTATGGAAAGGTGATTCAGAGGTGGGGATTACCTGCTCCGAAGCAGATGATGAGGACAGCAAAGGATTTGGTCCAGGAAGCATGCCACGAAGCAACTCTGGAACCAAATCCTTTATTGTCCTCTTCATCTCTCCCAACATCTCGGTCCGGAAGGCCTCCATGTCCACCGCGGACGAGGCCTTCCTCTTACCCTTCTTACTCACACCCTCTCTTTTCTGCTTCTTCTTCTCCTCCTCCACC